>VZTL01076229.1:2312-18472 GCA_013400535.1 Scopus umbretta
ACATTTGCCACCTAACTTGCCCTCCATGGATTGCAGGTTTATTCCTCATGCTCTCTGAGCGCCTAGGCTTCAGCCCACCTGTGTGATCCCCATGGATGAAAGCAACGGGAAGTGGAAGTCTGCACAGCTAGCTGTGTAAGTTACTTAAATGACTGATTAACAGTGAGTCTGGCCAGAGGAAAGAGAATTTTAACAGTGAATACAAGAGGAAAGCAAAGGAGCATTCTTTCTCTTTCTCAAACCAGTGCTAAAAATCCAGATGTTTTTCCTCCTACCCAGCTGCCCTCTTTACAGACCAGTGAATGCACATAAGTCTGCATTCTGGAGAACCTTCTCTTTGCCTCTGTAATTTCCCACTCAACAGGCCGTCTGAGTCAATACTGTTTTTTGTATGCTAAAATATACTGCTTTAACTTCAGCTGAAGAAATAGCTCTGTTTCTTCTCAGTCTTAGGTTTTGGCAGAGGAAATAAAGCCACTGTAAATTTATTCAAGTGATAATATATGTGCTTAGGTTTACTGAGACTGGGAGGAGGAGAGTAGTGCACAGGTAACTTTAAAAACCCCTCCTTTTTTAGACTGTTACCATTTGGCATGCTTTACTGCACATACAATTTTTACAAGATCTTGCTAATGAAGCTCAGTGTAGTCTTGCATGTGGTCTAAAAAGAACCATAATCTCAAGAAATGCTGTTTTTCCCGTCACTACTGTAGCATTATCTGGTGTGTTTGTAGGTGCTGTCATTAGCCATGCTATATCAGCTTAACAACTATATAACTATTGAACTCAGATAGTGTGGGATTCAGGAAAGGTTGGACTGAATTGTATTTATTTTTGGACACAAATTCACTGTTAATTCGTGAACCTTATATGCTACACTCTGTGCTCATTTTAATGAGGATTCCCATAGGAATCCACATCGCTCCATGTACTTAACAAAAGGGATTTCTGAGTGTTAGAAAAAGTTGAGGTATAGTTCTAGGTTTATCTGCTTAAAAAGGAGCTCTTCAAGAAAATACTAAGCTAACCACTACTGACTCTGCCGTAGGGATGTGTCCTAACTTCAGGTTATAAACAGAAGACTTTTTTTGAGAATAATAGGGAAAAGCATCTCAACGTGGGCATACAGTCTACTTCTACACCTGTATGGTTGAAAAGGATGCATTGGAGTATCCTTCTATATTCTGTAGGAAGTAAAAGGCCATGATGTACTTGATAAGAGATAGATGCACAGACAGCAATAGCTGCAGTGAAAAATACATTCCTCATTTTTCCTAGCCAGTTTGCTAAAGACAGCTGGAGAGAGTGCAGCCTGGGAACCCTGAGCACTTCTGCATAATTTTGCACTTAGAAAAGATTAAAAATTTGCTCATTTGCTGATTTCTAAGGAGTCAGTTCCAGTTCAGCTGTGAATAAGTTATTTTTCCAGCTGCATCTAAATTATTGTTTTCATATTCAGCACCATGATTAATGATTTCAGAAACAATACGAAAAAGTATAGTTTTCATAGGCATATTTCTAATCCTTGTGAATCTGGAAAGTTCCTGTAAATAACCTAGTCTTATCTTCATTTGTGTTGGTTTCTTTCTCCTCTTATTTGCTTACCTGAACACTGTAAAAAGGCTTCTAGTTCTAGATGAGTGTCATGTGTTTAAGTAGCCAGTGTCCTAGTTTACACTGCTCATATGATGTAGTTCAAAGCAAACCTGCCTTCAATGCAAATCTGGAATAATCCCACTATTGTTAATGAAAGTTCTCCAGAATTATACCAGTTCAAATGAGAATAGAATATAGTGCTGTGATACAAATCCAAAGCAATCCAATTGAACTCAGCCCTTAAAGTAACCAGTATAAATGTACTATAAAGCTATGACCACACAAAATCACCACTTCTCAGCTGTTGATTTTAGATATGTTTATTTTTATTCCCAGCAAACCTGAAGTGCCATCAGATTGTAAATGAAATTCTCTCCATCGGAATATGAAATATTCAGCATTGACATTTTACATTCAAGTACTTGATCCCAAATTGTTTAATTCTTCTTGCATTTTTATAAACAGGTGAAACTAGTGTCATGAATTAAACCACCAGAGTTTGATCCTGCATTCCTGGATTTTTTCTACAAGGTCTGTGTGCTGTGCTTCAGCTTGTATTTTGGCCTGGGTTGGAGAACTAGAGCAGGCACGTGTGAGGACACTCATATATATGCTTTGGACTGTAGATTAGTAGGAGGAGATAGGTATATGATTAACAATGAAAACTAATAAAAGCATTTTATTAAAGAATTAGCATTGTTTACATTTCAGGTTTGCTAAAATGTCCCTCATAAAAGAAAGTGCATTCAAAATGGTGAGCCATCTTGCTGTGGCCATTCAGCTTTGCTGAAGCCAATTCAGACCGGTGTAACCAGATGTTAAGTTCAGATTCAGTCATCCATTGATCCAGTGATCTATTGGCAACTGTACTGAATTTGATCCACAAAAGGACAGAACCCTGTGTGGCTCCCTGCAGAACATGTTTCTTCCTCATGTCTTAGAAGCTGATTTCAAATGTCTTTCAACAGGCTTTTACCAGAGCTGATAACTTCTGTCATGTCTTGTATATGGGCTTTTTCTAGCTATGGAGGACTTTGACCATGAGTTTCATTTCCAGAACTATTTTATCCTTAGCTTTTCTGAAGATAATCTGTGTTTCTAGCACCATATTTGTTATTGGTGGCATAGTGGGGATAGTGCGTTACTTAATTTTTACCTTACTAGGCAGTCATAATTAAAATAACTTGCCTTACTTGATTTTGTCTTAATAAATGCTTATTAGCATGTGCACTAACATAGTAAGTCTTTCTGGCAAGCTGCAGGCTAAGTCTTACTTCTCAGGCACCATTCATTTATTTGAAGAGCTGTCTTCTGCTGCAGACTGAGTTACTCCGTTGGCAGAACCACTTCCTTGAGCACCCTAGATAAAGGAGTTGTGGCTGACAATTTGTCTTCAAAATGCCCTATTTTCTTTAGGAAGGCCTGTTATTAATAAATCCTTTTAGCAGATAGTGAATCTTTTTATTGCTAATTTCCAGTCTGTAACAATACTTCACCATAGCAATAGTCATCATTGCCTTATAACAACCTTTTGTTTGTTCCTGTCATGAGCTCATTGTCATCGTGCCCATTAATCTGAATAGACTGCATGTTGTTTATCTCCACAATTTCTGCAAGTTGGTGATGAGCTCGGTCAGTCCCACAAATACTGAGATGAATGGGTTGTCTTGGAAAACCAATGCCAGGGCAAGGAACAACAATGACAATTAAAAGAATACAGTGCTGAAGAAGAGAAAGGTAAAACTTAAAAATTGAATCTCTTGGATTTAAAAATAAGATTAAAATCTCTTTGGCTAAACTGCTGGTAGGTTGACTTTGAATTCTCTGAAGTCAGCGGGAATTTTGCCTATCTTCCATGGGAGCAGGATCCCCTGTGAAAATGGGTACATATTTCTTACCAGGTAATTTCTCAGCAGAAACAGAGTCCGTTGAGTTGGTTGAGCCCATTGATTAAGCTAAATACAATATGAGCCTGCAGACCACTCAGTTGATCAAATACATGTGACAGACAGCATGGTGGATTAGGGCCCAAGGCTCTAACCCAGATCTGTGTTCATCATGTGGGAAAAACCAATGTGGCCAATCTTCTGGTGAACCTTCTCCATTTCCACAGAATTGTAATGATGTTTCTTTGAAACTCACAGCTATGAGAAGATACACATTTTAACCAGGAAGGGAAGAGTGCTTTATCCACTTCTGTAGCTATGTTCAGTGTGTATTTGGAGAGAATTTACATATGAATAAATTATGATGTTAGACTGCACAAATTATTTTGGTGGGTCACTTTAAGAGGAATGGCTTTACTTTTATTGTTACACTGACAGTTCAATGTGTTTAATGCTGATGTGGAGTGGCTGTGAAGAGACACTGTTACGCACATGCTCTTCTGAGTCTCATTGCACTGAAGCACCTTTTAACAAATTGAAGCTCCTTGTAGTTGCTATGGGAGAATCACCATCTTGCTTCTTACTGTGTAAAGCGCAATGCAGGAAAGAGTGGAAATGCAGTACAGAACTCCTTTGTTGAGGTTGCTGTGAATATGCAGAGATCCATCTCTAGCAGCAGAGAGGGATAAAAGCTTCTTCCAGGCTTATTTTTAAGGACTGAATCATGTGAAAAACTTGCTAAAGCTGAAAATCTTCGGATTCAGATAAGCTTTTCCCATATATTTCTTATCTTCTGTGGCTGCTGATAATGACTGGCCTTTTCACCTGCGGAACTGCTCAAGAGCACATTAGAATGTCAAGTGCTAAATGAAAGTAGGTGGCACATAGTCATGAATGCAAGTGGTAGATTATGTCCCAATTTCCAATGCGCAGTTGCATTTGATGTGACAGAAAGCATGCAAATTGGCATGAACAAAAAAAGGGGTTTGTGCATACAGTGTTACAAAAGAAAGCATCAGTGTCTACATACATTAATCTGTTTTTAAGATAGCAGTACTGTGAGGAACATCTCTTCTTGCATTCAGTGTTTTAAAAACAGAATTGGAATTATGCAACAATTTACAGAGAGGGTTTTCATACCAAAGAAAATGTAATTCCTGAGGGTGACTGTCCACAAGTGCTATCTGTGGAAAGCCTACAATTGTAACTCCTAAACCACAAGTTAGATACAACAGTGTCTGGTCATGTGCATAATGCTAATTAAATACTGAGTGTTCAGAGATTTCTGACCTAAAACCTTAATTGGTGTTAAAAAAAACCCACCAACAACAAAAAAACCCAAACCCAAAACCCCAAAAACTAGAGGTCAGGCAAATTCAGAAGTTTTTTTTCTTTTTTTTTTTTTTTTTCTTCCTAAAAGTTTATATAGATTTAAATGGAAAATGCCACTGTTGACATGTTTATAGTTTTCTCTCTGGGTTATGAGGTCTTTGACTTTGTGTTATAGATGACAAAGCAGAGGAGTGAAAGCTCTGTAGAAGAGTTTTGCAAAATATTGGCAGTAAGGAAATACTGAGGAGCAGAAATATAGGCAGATTCGCTAGTCTCCCTTCCTTTTTGCCTCTTTTCCTGCTCTATTTGCTTGGGCTCTTCCTTTCTTCCTTGAGGCACATTTTCGTCTCGTATGTTGTTGCTTATGTTACAAAGCTCCATGTTGCACATCAGTTATACAGGTAGATCTTAAAGTGAATCCAGTGAATTGGAGAGAGATGGATTTTCTTTACCTGTGCAGTATCTGCTTTCTTTTCCTTTGGCATTGATCAAAACCATATGATTGATCATGGTAGTATGTTCAATCTCCTGTATATAGGTCAGCTCCGGACACGTTTGGTCAGTACTTTTGTGGCAGTTCTCCTTGTTAGTGCTGACACTGTTACCAGAGCTTTGCTGAGAGGTTCAGCCCTCTGCTAAATGGCCATTTTAAGCAAATTCAGTTTCTCAGTAGAATATCTCTGTGACTTCAGATGTGACTTCTGGAGCAGGACTTGTGATGACAACTGTTTCCTGATCTTGGACTGTCTATATGGTGATTCACTCCCCCATATAAAGTCTACCAGCTCCAGATTCAGACATATTTAGTTGTCTATACATTGCTCTGTCTACTTCCAGACACCTGATATCTGCTGATGTCTTAAAGGGACCCTGTGAGGCTGAAACTAAGCAGTGGTCTTATTGACGGAGGGAGAGAAAAAGAAGATGATCTTCTACTGGCTAGTTTCAAGATGATACAGTGTAAAATTTGAGATTTTGTCAGTGTTTAAAAGCAGAAGGAGCTGGAGACAGAATGGAACATCACCTTTCGATAGCTTATGTTCTGCAGATGGATATCTTGGAAAAGGCTAATCTTATATTGTAATGCTGGACTATGTTCCAGATGGAGAGAATAAATTGAGTTGGCAGAAGATATGAGCTGTACTTTGTTTCTATAACTAACTTGCTGGCCTGAAATGAAAGGCGGAAGGGCTGGCATGTGTATACTGCCAACCTGAGCCTCCAGCAATCTGGGGACATCTACTTCCCCGCAATGACTATTAAAGTTGTATATGCCACGCAGGCAGGGCATGCTGAACAGCCCCTTTGTTAGACATCTGCAGCAGATGAAGAGGCTTCCACCTCAAAAAGACAGTCTGTAGTCACGGCACCTGGAACAGTTCAGAAAGAAAAAATGTTGGAAATGTTTTCATTTCACATTCCTTTCTTGTTTAGGCTGCTGTTCATGAGGGCTTGATCCATGCCCACTATCATCTTCTCATTCCTGGCAGCCTGAAGCTCTTCAAGTTTCTGAAATATTTGGCCATCTTCTTGCATCCCCCTTTCTTTCCCCTTCTTATTCCTTGAATAGTTTGTTTGCAGTTTTGATAACCAAATTGTTTTATAGCTAGTGTCTTTTCTTCATTTAGCTTCTCACTCACAATATTCAAAAGGCAAGTAAAAATTTTGCAAGAAATGTGGTATAGTCTGGCGACCTATAGTCCATCCTGAACTGCAGGACTTGCATTGTCTTTGTGTTTTTCTCTCCTGAGCTCGTTTACACTTTGAAATGGTTTCTTGCTGTCAGCTTCCCTGTTTATCTCTTCTATTTCTCCTGGTTGCTTCTGCCAGCATTCTTGCCTGCCACCTATCGTAAGTTTGGAGATGTCATCACTTTTCCCTAAGCCATGTTTGCACTGAGCACACGCATTTAAATATGGATGAGCCTGGATAGATTCCACTTTGTCTTTTGCCTGGCACTGTTATAAGCTTGTCATAAACACTTCCTAAAGGATTGCCACATTGAAATATTTAAGCAGCTCTTTAATCTAGTCACACTGATTAAAATAATTTAGTTCTTTAATGCACCTCCCTTGCTTGCTTATATTTGTTATATTTACTGTGCTAGTTTGCAGATTTGCTGAGAAAAAAGATCAACAAATAACGATACTAATCTTAGCAACTTGCATATTTTTGTCATGAAAGGCTCATCTTTTGCCACTTTCTGCAAAGGTGGAGTTGGCAGGAAAGAAATACACAAAAGAAATATAAATATAAAATATTTATAAAATATAAAAGAAATATAGTGGTGGGGTGTTCAATAATTGCTTAGGCAGGAAAAAAGCTATAACTGAAAAGATTTTCAAATTGTTTGATTCCAGGACTTCAAGCTTGAATTATAGTATCAGTGGCAGTTATGCCATTTCTGTCATTAGGGAAAACTTTTTACTGCCCTTCAATGTTTGGCAAAATCAACAGTCATCTGAGAAGTGTCAAATTATTCGTGACTTTGGTTCTGAATGCAGTAAGCTCCTGCTTTATATAGCATTAGTTCAAAGCCAGTAAGGACAACCAGGTTTTGCCTGTTCTTTGTCTTTCATTCCCCTGGATAGCTTGCCATATCTAATTAATATTTTGTCATCCACCACTATATAAGTCCCCAATGCTGTCTTCCATATGAAATGTTTTAATCTATTTTGCTCTTTGTACCATGTGTTGTGTAACAGGGTCTAGCCAGTAGGCAATAGAAGCAGCTGCCTCTGGTGCTAAAATGTGTGGCAAACATGTCCTGTTCCTCGCTGTGCTGCTTTGAAGCTCAAGCCTCGTGGTAAGGCTCAAAACTCAGAAGCATGAAATAAAAATTAGTCTACAGAGACAAAAATCTCCTATTAGCACCAACAAGTAGCAAAAGTCCATGTTACCTTGTTCATTGTTCTGTGAGTCAAATGAATTATGTATGTGTTGTTGATGGTGAAGAAATAAATCATAGAAAATAATAATAAGTTTCAAGTATTTTCATGATACATATTTGTAAAAAGACATAGCTCTAGGTCTGTGGAAGATTTTGGGAGTTTGGAGACAACTATCAAGGCTTTTTGGGCCTTGAAGAATTGATCCAGGAGTCTCTCAAGCAAGAAGCTGCTTGGGAAAATTTTAATTTTTTTTTTCCTGATTTTTTTTCAGACATTTACCTACTTGCTGCATATTGGCACTTCTCTTTCTGGTATAATATGACAGGGGGAGACACAAAACATTCCCTTGAATTATGGGAAGAAAAAAAGAGCTCACCTTGATCGAGGCTATTGAAAGGTGCCTCTACTAATTTTTTTCCACTTTGGTTCAATTTGGCAGCTCCCTGCTAATTCAGAATGGTTCCAAAAAATCTCTCCAAGCATCTTCCAAATGCCTTGTGAGATTAAGCTGAAATGCAAGTCTGCAAAAGTAATATGATTTAGGAAAGCACTGAGTAACCACCCATTAAAATTTTTTAAGGTGTCATAAATTAGTCTTCTGGGTTTTTTTAGTTTTATTTTAACATGATGGCTATAACTATTCTAAAATTATTGCTTATTTCTGCAAAATCTTGATTGACATGGCTTTGACCTAATTAATGTCTAATTCTTTAAATCTGTTACAGTGTTTACATGAATATTCCTCATCTACTTCACAGGTTTTCATGATACTGAGCTTGTTACCCTGGTATTTATCTCAGCACTTCCATGTAACTGACATTTTTGGAGCCAGCTCCTCTATTTCAGTTGAGAACGGGAAGGCGGAATGATTGGAAACAACTTACAGAGTATTTCTGCATTGTTGGGAAGCCTCAATATGCTGTAAAGTGTCTCAGAAGTGTCTGTGCCAGCAGTCTGCCTCTTGTCATTGCATGGGTGATGGTGCACAGACAAGCTGTACTGACCTCTTGGAATAAGATCATTTACCCTTTTATTTATGTCGCCTACTTTGTGCCTTCTCTTGTAGCACTTTACAGGTAGAGATATAGAAACTCAACTGACAGTGAATTGTCCTTTCCCTGTCTCTTATGTGGGTTCCCACAAGGTATTTGTGACTTAGCAGGAACCTGAATCCAGATATTCCACAGCAAGCTCAGTGGTTTTTTCTTTATCCTTTCCTGGAAATCAAACAGCAGAGGATAAGCCAGACTGGCATTTAGGCTGATGTTGCCTCCAGGGAGCACTTTGCTTAGGAGGGCACAGCGCAGATGTGGGCTGGTGCACCTGCAGCTGGTTTTCCCGAGACTTGCCTCCATGCATCCAACTCCCTGACTCCCAAATGCCATGAAGATGCCAGCATACATAGGCTGCCCTCCCTCCTGTCCCCTTTCACAGGGGAGTCCTATGCTGTGGAGCTCCGTGGTTGCTGCTCAGCAGGCAGAGGGGCCAGAGGTAGCCTAGCCTTCCCTGCCTGTCTCGTGCCTACCAGGCTTTTGTGCAGCTGCTTCTGTGGCTGGCTCCAGCAGGAGTGCTCTGGCCCCACGGCAGCAGCATTGGGCGCTGAGCTGAGGGAAGTGTGGCAAACCAAACCTTAACCTGTGCAGTACTACATGTGGTGTGGGCATGATCTAACCAATCCTGTGTGCAACTCAGCAGTCATTTCCAGCTCCCTCCCTCTTTCATTTGGACTGAAGGATTTTTGTGTATTTTATTTTTTCTCAGGAGAAAACTCCTGCAGAACCAAAATCTTGGAATATACTGTTTCGCAATCAATACAAATGTGCTTATCAGTAGCCTTGGGCTTGAGAGGCACACAGACTGCGGCCGTACCTATCTATTGACTCTAATATATTAGTTCATTAAAGTACTTTCCAAGAAAATAGCAGCAGCAGTTTGACCTCTAAGTAATGCTGCACTTCCATGTGCCCCGTGAACACATGATCTTCAGGCATCTTCATTCTTATTGCTCAGAGATGCGGATGCTGGTGCATGCAAAAGCAGGGAGATGAGAATTTCACCCTGCTAGTTCAGCCATCAGTTTTCCCTTGTCTCTCCAGCTCCATCTCAGCCTGATACACATCTTCTGTGTAACTGCTAAACAGAATTGGAAATTGGTGAAAATAACTGGGTTGTTATAGTAGGAAAGCCTTTTCCTGTTTAGTTGAGGAGTAAGAACTGCAGCCGTTGCTTGCCTGAAGAGCTTTTATTTGGGGAAAGCCACAGTGGAAATAAATTCCAATCTGAGCTTCAGTCTATAGGGGGCTAGAATGCCAAATCTCCTATGAAAGGTGGCCACAGGACCAGCTGCTCTGATGACCCCAAACTGCTTCTGGTTGAGGGACAGGAGCCAAAACCCATGAGGAATTATTTTTCATTTATTCTTTGTGGTTCAGATAATGGTTTCCTGTGGTTCTTTGGGCCTGAATTCTATTTGAAGCTTTTTTTTTTTTTTTTTAGGAATCTGTGTAGCAAACAGTGACCTGTCTTATTATTGTATCACAAAAGCTGTCAATTGACAGTGGGGCTATAATGTGGGTCCTACCATATTTACTGATAGTTGGTGGGTAGTTAAGCATCAATGACACTTTAAAGCAATCTTTAGCTTTCAAAAGGGTTGGATGTCCATGGGATTAAAGAGGAATTTAGACTTTTAATTAAGATAGAAGGGACTGGCAGAACCATTTAAACAAAATGGATAATAACATAAAGGTGAACTGAGCAGGGTAAGGATGTCAGGCCATTGCACTGGATGAAATAGTGGCATTAAACCCTTTCAGTTCTTATGCTGAAAAATATAACTGATCTCTTGGTTCTGTATATTAGGAGCTGGGGTCCTGCTAGTGCTGCTATATTAATTTTCTGGAACGAATGTAGGGGTCTTTTTCTGACCATAAAGAATATTTATTTTGAAGCTTGGGGGAGAAGGGCATTTGTTTATGCTTGTGAAGCCAGATTTTACCATGCGCACTACATAAGAAGTCCCACTGAAATCAATTAAAGAATATATGTCATAAGTGACCATTCAGTATGAGTCAGGATGGCAAAATCTGGTCTTTAGATAAACCACAAGAGCAGAAAAGTCTGTCTTCATACTTTATTTTTATAAATCCTGAAGAAAACACAAGACAGATTGGTACAAACATGTTGCAGAAATTGAGGTGAGCAGGATTTCTTCCAAATAGCCTGATAGTTGGGTTGCACCCTACAAGATTGATCTGGCGAAGAATAGAGAAATAAACTAATTAGCAGCATTTTCTGTAAAAGACTAATATCCTGCTGTATTAGCCCAAAGTACTGGGAATCAAAGAAAAAAGAGGCAGATGAAAGGATGGAAAATAAAGGCCTTTAAAGGAAAAGGCAAAAGGAAAAAAACCCACATTTCTGCCTCTAAACAGATTCCAAATGGATGATTGACATAAAGGATCCTGGTATTGTCTCCCACCTTCTGTTGGGGCTGTCTTGTGGCTTGAACTGAGGAAATCTTAATTTTCTAGACTGGTGTAAAAGGCAAAGCATCTTGAATTCTCTGGCCCGATGCCCTACTGAAGCATCAATTCATATGCTGTTTCAGAATGGGCCTGGCTAACAAGTGCTTCTGTTTGAATCCTGAAAAGCTTTCCAGGGTATGCCGTGGCTGTTGCCTGGCAAACAGAGAGGACCTGTCTTGAAACCCGTAGCTTGTGTACATCTGAAGAGCCGGACCAACTGAAAATCATACCTGCTCTACTTATATGTATGAAGAGATCAGCAGGTTGGTGTGGAAGAATTCATGTAGTGTATGTAATTATGGTTAGTAACAGCAAAAGACTGACAAAGAGATGTGTTCACTTGTCAGGTAACAGCTAAAGCCAGAAAAATGTAACTTATTTATTTCTGATTTTCCTGGTTTCAGCTTAATTCAGAGTTCATTTTCTTCCTAGTAGCTGCTGTAGTGCTGTGTTTTNTGATTTAAGTTTTTTAAAAATGACTGCTGTGATTATTGTACATCTGGATGACTTTTAAACAAAAGTACATATTTGTAATTAAAATTACTATATTTAAAAGAATAGCTGTTCTTTTAAGAATATTCAAATAGAACTAGAGAATGCACATGCCATGTTAGGCAGAGAAACAAAGGAGGAAAAAAAAGAAGAAAAAGGAGAAGAAGGAGGAGATGAAGAAGAAGAAGAAGAAGAAGAAGAAGAAAGAGAAGAAGAAAGAGAAGAAGAAGAAGAAGAAGAAGAAGAAGAAGAAGAAGAAGAAGAAGGAGGAGGAGAAGGAGAAAAAAGGAGGAGGAGAAGGAGAGGAGGAGAAGGAGAAGGAGAAGGAGAAGGAGAAGGAGAAGGAGAAGGAGAAGGAGAAGGAGAGGAGGAGAAAGAGAAGAAGAAAGAGGAGAAGGAGAAGAAGAAGAAAGAAGAAAGAGAAGGAGAAAGAAGAAGGAGAAGGAGAAGAAGGAGGAGGAAGAGAAGGAGAAGAATGTTGAATGAACTGTGTTGCTCTGCTGGGTTTCCAGGGTACCCACACTTGGGTCATGCTTATACCCACAGAAGGATACCATTTTGTTAAAACTATAGGTGGCTAAATGTCATGAACTGCTAGTACTGCTCTGTTCTAATGACAAAGCCTTTCATTTTCAAAGGATCTTCCAAGAATTTTGAAGTATTTCAAATTAATCAAGGAGAACCTTAAATCTGTGCAATTTTCTGTGCTGCTACTTATGCAGCCTTACATGCCTCCCATGTTGAAGCTACCTCTGGTTGCTCACTGATGATTCCCTCACATTTTATTAACTGGGCCATGGCAGAGAACAATTCTCTAGCTACTTTCCTGTGTATGCTACTCGAGAACTTCAGGCTGCTCTCAGCTCCTGCATCCACACTGGCAGATGACCAGGGCAAGGAAGCTAGTTGTTCTCAATGGAAAACTCAGTTCCCCCATCTACTTGGGGAAGTGGTGGGAAGGAGAGGGAGGAGGGATAAATTTCCAATTTACTGGACTTGCAGATGTAGCAATTTCTTCGTAGTTTGTCAGCTTTTCTGAGATGTCTTTCTATAAATTAATAGGAAATAGACTGCAGCAATTTTTTGCGTGATTGATAATGGTGCATACTTCATCCAGTTTTAAACTCTACAACCTTATGTCCTGACTAGTTTTTCCATATCACTTTTCATAGGACAGATAAAAATTATCTTGAAGTCTCCTTTGTGTGTTTTATTAGCATTATTAATATATTTTGTTTCCAGTTTGGTCCCAATAAAGCCTTAACTTCAAGCACATGCACTGCTGAAGACCTCATCAGAGAGCACTGTATATTTATAATCCCTGTTCAGAGCTTGCCAGTCATACAGTCTCACGCTTTTCCTCCTTCACAACAATTTCATTTTTCAATTTATCTATAGCTCTGACAGTAGAAACAATGGGTACTCTATTCAGGACTGTTTGCTTTTACATTATTGCTCCTTAACGTGTTATACAGTAGTTTGATCTTTCTGTCTCCTCCACTCCTTTGCTTATGGCATCACTGTAAATTTATGTTCCATAACCTCCTGTCTTGTACAAGTCTGGGAAAAACATGAGCAATAAAAGCCCCATTCTGTCCTCTTCAGGGGGACATGCAGGCAAACTGTAGTTGTTATTAGTACAGAGGACAAAAAGAGATTTAAAATCTAAGTAGCTGGGTGAAAAGAATGGATACTTTATTATTCCATTAGGTAATTTGTGTGATAGTCACATTGTTTTATCATCCCACTCCTTTATCACTTCTATTAATAATCATGTTTATTTTTGATTAAATCGTTCCTGGAACTTAAATCCCTGGAGCCATAAATTGTGCTGAAATATGTTGAGATTGTGTAGTTGTTTATGCAATTTTGCTAAAACCAAACTGGGTAACAATGGCTGAAAGTGATGCTCAGTATTTAATTCCATTGAATACTTTATCAAAACCATAAAATATTAGAATGTAATTAAATGGTGCAAGCAACTTATTAATGCTTTGTGAAGCTGCATATGTAGTCTGCCCTATTGCTGCTGTTTTCAAACAAAGGGCTACGACAGCCACTCTATGCTTCATTGACTTGTGTGAAAAAAATAAAACTTGTTGTACAGCAAGGCCACTTGCATGGTCATTTCGCTGCTGACATCTTGATACAAACCCCTTAGGGGTCTAACAGAGATCAATTTATCAGTACAGTAATAACCTCATTAAGTGCCAGGGAAATCATAAAGCATTAATGCTGTAATGCGTTCGGATTTTGATCATTATTATGTTAGGAAGACATTATTAATAATACTTTAGGCCTGTTTATAGGATTCTTATGAGCAATCTGAGATACTAAATGGCAGGTGGGTCAGTCATGCTCTCTTTAGTCAGTGAGTTTTCGGATGGAAAGACAGGGACTCTTAACTTCCACTTCTATTACTGCAGACCTCCTGTGCAGCATGGGACTAGTGACCTAAGCCAGTGCAGCGGCAGTGTCACTGCCTTACCTTCACAAGTCTCTTTGTACACACATTGAGCATTCTTAGCTGTCCAAGACAATATTAAGAACTTCAGCTTTAGTCCTTTAAATGTAACTGTTAAAGACATCCATAGCTGACACGGTATTGTCTTGTGATTCACACATAGCTAAATTGTGCTATAGGAAAAGTGACTCATCCAAGTTTTCATAGATAAGGTCCTCCTCTATTTCCGTAATTGTTTTAATTCCCTCTAAAGCACTGTGACAGGTGACCTGAGTCTAATGCTAGGTATCTTAGCTGCAAGTGTGAGGGGCAGCTGTGTGCTTGCATCCCCTCAGGAGCTGTTATAGCTGGTATTGCTACCTCTGGCTTTTGTTAATATCTGATGCCAGCTGGCACCTATGGAAATGGTGAGCAGTATCAGTTTCTTCAACTCTTCAGGAAAACAGCATATTTCTTTTATATGCAGTGGCTGTTTTTGCAGTGTTCCTGGGTGATGGTGATTTGCTTTTAAATGGCACTGGAATATGTTGCTAGTTCTGTGGAAGATACTTTCTGGAGATTAACAGTGTCATATCATTTTACTAGGGAAACTATAAAGCACACCAAAGGCACTTCCAACTCACCTCCACAGTATAACATTAGGAAATATCAGAACCATGGGTACTGACATACTAAACTTTACTTAGACTCCTGACACCCAACCAGGCTTTGTGTTTTAAAACACACAGATTCATACGATACTCAGAGGTTTAAAGTTAGACGCCCAGGTACCCCGGAGCTAGTCACATCATCAAAGATGCTCTTTAGGACAGAATGCAAATTCTGTTTTTTAATTTGCTTTTGGCTCTTGTTTTGTTCGTTTGCTTGTTGTTTCTTTTTCTTTTTTTTTTTTTTTTTTTTAAATAAAGTGGCTTGGTGTGTAAGGAGGACAGAAGCAGACTCTTCTCAGTGGTCCCCAGTGACAGGGAAAGAGCACAAATTGAAACGCAGGAAATTCTATATGAATGACACAACTTTTTTTATTATGAGTTGGTTGAACACTGGAACAGGTTACCCAGAGAGGCTTCGATGTCTCCATCCTTTGAGATACTTAGAACCTGACTGGACACAGACCAGGGCAACCTACTTTAGCTGACTCTGCTCTGAGCAGGGAGTTGGAGTAGATGATCTCCAGAGGTTCCTTCCCACCTCAGCTATGCTGTGACTCCTCAGAGAACAAAAATTTGGTACAGGTTATGTAATGTTGTGGAAATAAGGAAATATTAAATATAGTCATGGGAATACAGGACAGAAGATAGACCCTCCAAAAGGTATAGCAAAGAGAATTTACACACTTACTACCACAGGTGATGTATATTAGCTCCTAGAGAGAATGTAGAGCTTACTATCACCTCTGAAAGGAAGGCCAGGATGTGAGCTAATACTCAAGTCAGTGCTTAATTAACCAAGGAAAAAATATCAATAGAGGTGCATCTGAATGTCACAGATAATATGGAAATACAGTTTCTAATTTAATGCAGTACAGTCTCTAGACATGCCTACCCCATATAAATGAGATCTAGGCCATTATTAAATAGAAAGGATGATAAAGCAGGGAGAGAAGGCTAATCTAAAACAGCTTGCTGCAACTTCATCAGAGATGTATTGATAGGGATCATCTGTGGTTCAGAACAACTGTACGTTTCATAAATAATTGTCTTAAAGGGATTAATATGTCATTCAGACTTTTGGTTACAAGTCAGTGCTCCACTATGGTTCAAATAAACAAATCTCCCATCGTTTTTTAACCTGAAGCCATTGGATTGTTAATATAGTGTTGCTTGCAGAGTAGGAGCATCTTTTTCAGACCTGCAGCAAAGCTTGCCTGCTGAACCCCAGCTAGAGAGCGTGCCCAGACCCTGCCTGGTATCTTCAGTACCTAAAGCAATGCGATCTCTCACCTTTTGACCTTTTGTTCAGTTTTGGGCCCCTC
>VZTL01076231.1:0-40973 GCA_013400535.1 Scopus umbretta
TAATCTTTATGTGATAATTGCAGAGCAAATCCTGAAAATACAAACCCTAAATATAAAAAACCTAAAAACTTAACAAGCGTTTTCTAACACTGATACTAGTGATGATTAAAAGCATTATCTGTGGTTTCATTCTGATTATTTGGAAAGTTTGGTTACCAATAGATAGGACTGTAGAGTAGATAAAGAACAATTTAGTCTTCCAAGTGCTGCTAAGAGGAGTATTGTCAGAGCTCATGGATGTAGTTCCTCTTCCTTCTCTCTTTCCCACTACGTCCATATCAATTCATCATGAATGCTGTCATATAGGTCTCTGCTTCTCCTTTTTTATGGCCCTCACCCCACCCCCCCATCCCTATTGCATTTTTCCCGAGTGCCAAGATTCAAATAGCAATTTGGGCTAAGCATGTACTAAGTAGCAGTCTAAACTACCCCTTTCCCTACTTTCAAAATAAATGAAGCTTGCAGGGCACGTGACTCTGTCCTACTTGGTCTGGTCCCAAAGGTGAAAGTTTAATATAATTAATTCTGAGAGCTGGGTGAGGGCAGTGTCTCATGCTTTAATGGTATTTTAGTGTGCTCAGGTCAGAAGTCCTCAAGTTAGGTTTAAGCACTTGGAACAGTCATAATTCTCCATGGGATAAGTATTTCTGGATGTGAAAAGAAAAACAAATGTTGTAAGAATTTGGAAATATCCACAGCCTGTTGGCTGACTTGGGGACCGGCTTTGGGTTTTGTGACTTGTCTGCCAGGCTGTTGCTTGCCGTGGTGGATGCAGCCTGTTTTCCCTCCCCAGTGCAAGGAGGTGCTCCTTCCCACCCTTGCAGGGAGGCAGTACGCTGAGCAGAATAGCTGTGTAGCCTGGGCTTGGCCCCAGTGGCTGGACCATGTTCTCTGCATGTTGGTTACTGAAGTGGATCTAGACTGTTGAGAACCAGGTGAGGAACAGGAAATTGTGAACTGCGTATGCTTTGTAAGCAGTGTTGATGGTGGGAGGGGAAATGCCCTCTTCCACGGGCAGGCACTCCCAGGCAGCACTTGGCATCACTCACCTTGAAATATATGATTAATGTTCCTGCAGGTGCCCTGAGCATTGGTTACATCTCCAAATGTCATTCTCTAAATAGGCCACTTTAACATTCAAGTAGCTCGTGAATGTCTGTCTAAGGAGCAAAGGACATGCATCTGCATGTATACGTGTATGCACACCTGCAGCCTTGCAACTGTGACTTTTGATGTAGCTCTCAACACAATGTTAGCTCTGTGTACGCAAGGTGAATCTCTAGCTTGACACTGGGCAAAAAGCTGGACCTGTCAGATGGCCAACTCTTGTGTGCCATTAGGTTGTGCTGGTGCATTTTCCTTGTTTGTAGTTCTCCATTTAGCTCCTTGGTGGAAGTTAGCAAATGCAGTGCTTTAAGAGGCTCACAGATTCTGCACAGCTCTTAGTTATTTGACAGTGGGAAATGCAGGAGAGTTTTAAAATAGGACAGTAATGTCAGGACCAGGAGATGAGCAGGTGGTAACATTTTGCTTGGATTGCTGCCACCAAGTTTTTATCTTGCTGTGATTTGATATTATCTCACTGTTTTTTGGGGTTTTTTTTTTACTGTTCTTAAAGTCAGTTGTCACAGCAAGAGGAAACATAAGAAATGTTGTCAGGAGATGGGATTTCAGGAAGCAGGAGGTGACCTAGCTGTGATTAGGAAGAGACCCCTCCCTTGGGTTCTGTCTAGGGTGCAAGCCTCTGGTTGCTGGTCTACATGCGTGAGGTGAAGTTCTGCCGTGGGCTTGTCAGTCAGCTGGTGGAGAGCCCCCTGGATTCTGCCGAAACTGGTGGAAGTGTTTCTTGCAAATGGGCCCCCAAAGACTTATCGGATTTATCCATCTCATAGAAATAGACATGTGCTTTGAGATGGGCATGTTGGCATGCGAATAAATGTAGAAGTGTTATAAAATGGTTATGGAAGAAAGTTGCTGTCAAAATTGACTTTCAACGAAGATTAGGAAAAAGTGGTGTAGTGTGTTAGTAAGAACCCAGCCCGAGAATAGTAAGAACCCAGCCTGAGAATTGGATGGTCCCCGATTCAAATGCCAGTTTTGAGCACTCTTGATTATACTTCACATTGGTGAAAAGCAAAAAAAAAATGCAGTGTTTTGCAGTGCAGAGTGTTGGGTGCCTTTTAAATTTTTGACAGAATTTACTGCTACAGAATTTATAGTCACAGTCATTGAAAGCTGAAAGTGCAAATGCTCTGAACTTTGTGAGTTGGGTATTTTGGGGTTTTTTTGTTTTGTTTTGTTTTTTAGTGCTTCTGATGTAAAACAATCCTGATTTTTATATTGGAGTTTTGAAATACAAATATGTATTGGAATTTAAAAATTTTATCACAGCCTGATTTAAAACCCAACAGATTTTATCAGAAATACTTGTTTAGAGTAGTTTCTGCCTGCATGTATTTAAAATGCCTCTTCTTAAATTTCTGGAATTTCTTTCTTGAAAAATATGCTGCTGCTTTTTTTTTTATTTTATTTTTATTTTTTTTTAATTTTGAATGTGGTAGTCATGGGAAGCTACAACTTCTGCTCGTGTGTTTACTTCATTGCTCCTCTCCTTATCCTCCCACCTTCTACTTCCAAGAGAAAAGGAAGTGCAGCATTAGGGAGATATGCTATTTTCAATGAAATGAAAGGTGTCTTTGCTTAAACAAAAAGCAGAAAAAATGATGACTTTCAAACTAAAGAACTTTAAATTGTCTCCCCAACTTTCTGTGTATTCAGGGGGGTATTTGTGGTTTTTTGCTTGTTCTAAGGTATATGGCTTATAAATAGAAGACTTCAGGGAAACTGTTTTGTTCCTTCATAATTTGAGAATAGCCTTTGTGGCCAATGTTGAATATATACCTAAATGTAAAAGAAATCTAACTGTGGCCAAAATGACATATTCACATATACTCTTGTATCTTTGATATGACTGGTAGTAAAGTGCAGATATACTTGTAAGAAATGACAAGCAATGGCTGTTACTTCATGGGTACATTCCTTCTGTCTACAGACGGCTGCTGAAGAGTGAACTTGGATCCTTCATCACAGATTACTTTCAGGTATTACATGATCTGCTTGCTTTCTTTTGAAGTTTGCTCTCTTCAGCTTTTTAGCCTATAAAAAAGTTAAGTCCCCTTTTTACATGCATGTAGCCTACAAGTTTCATTTTGGTTTTGCTACACAAGATGATAGAGGTACTGGACTTTTTTAATGTGGGCCATCTAGCCTTGGGAGTAATCATATTTATGGGTGTATGTGCTAAATTAAGGGTAGTCTTCCTTTGTGCTTAATGAAGGCTGCCAGTAGCCTGCCAAGGTCAAGGAGGAATTCACTTGAACTTTTTAAAGAAGATGGGATACCTTTTCATATTTTTTTCCACCCTATTTCTCTAGTGTAGAAAATTCAGGAGTAGGTTTTCTGCAACAGGGGCCAGCAAAGGGGAAGAGAAAAGATAACAGCTGTTTGGTTTTTTGTTGTTTTTCTTTGCGGGGGGCGGGGGGGCAGAGAAGGAAGTCCCAGCAGGAAATCAGCCTAGGTACTGTTTGCCTTTTAGTCCCATAAATGTAAATGCAACCTGCAAAAAAGCAAAAGATGAAGGATGAGGGAAGACCTGATCAATCACAAATGTGAATAAGCGTTATTGCTTTTTACTGATACTGTCCTGATAGACAGAGGTTCAAATGTAACCACATGAAAGTGTGTTGGATGATTTTGAGAGAACGCTGATGGCTTTCTGTGTTGTCAGTTAGTTGTTCAGTGCAGTGTTGATTAAAAAAAAGAAGGAGGCTGGTGAAAACAAGAGCGTTTTCTTCCCTTTGAGTAAGAGAGAGAGAGAGAGAAAATTTCAGTACTTTCTGAAGCAGCTGGTGCTGCTGCCTTCTGTGCTAACAGCTTAGAAAGGGGAAAAAGACAACTAGTGGTGTCTCCTATAAGTATTACATTACATGACTTTAAAAAAAAAAAAATATGCTGTGGTATCAAGTGAGAAGCAAACTCGTGCCCCAGGGCTAGTTATGTTTCACTTCTTTAGACCCTATCTGCACAATTCATTTACTGGAAAGAGGTGGCTGCTGGCGCCGAACAGGGGGACGTTTCCCAGACTGTGAGTGGGGTCTGGTGGCAGCTCGGCAGAAAGGCTGTGAGCCTGTAATGCAAAGTGCTTAGCTTAAATGGAAATCTGCTACTGCTTCTGCTGATTTGAAAACAGGGAAATTAAAGTTTGCAACCAAATATATGTGCTGAATTGAAATTTGAAAGGTCTCGATCAGGTACCCAGGTACTACCATGTTAGGCATGGCGTGCAAGCCTGGAATAAGCAGAAAATATCCAGGGGCAAGTTCATGCACCTGTAAGTCTGAGCTGAGCACGGTCCCGAGGGATGTGAGGTGCTGCCGTATAACTGTTATCTTGTTTTTTGAAAATTCAGAGTGTACTGAAAGAGGCCTGGGTGTGTTCCAGCACCGAGTAAGACACAGCTGCGTCGTGTTGGTGTGCAGGAGGAGCCAATGACTGCTGGGGACCGGATGGCTCCCGGCACCAGGGTTTGGATGTGTTGTTCTCTTCCTCCAGCCTGTAAACCTGTCTGTAAACCAGGCTGTATAAGCCTGTCATAGTCACGCTGGGGCTGTTAGCTGACACTCCTTAGATCTCTTCGTAGTAGAGCTGTTGACTGAAGAGACTGCTGAGACTACAGCCTGCTCACTGCTGGATGCTGGATATCTGCATTGCGTCCCTCTTAGCAAGCTGAGGGCATCTGATCTTGTCCTGGGAGAAGGTTCTGATCACCAGCACTATTTACTGCAAAAGCAGGGGCAAAAAATTAGCTTTTTCACCCTCATGGCAGGGCTGTACTACTTCAGCCACAGGTCACAATCGCAATGTAGGTACTCAGCACTGCACTACTGCTGAGAGAGTGGTGGCCTTTGCCTCAGAGAGCGTGCAGCGCAAGGGCTTGGCTGCGCTCGCCTCTGAGTTTGTTTTTCTGTCAGTCTGTTCACATTTGTGCAAATACTTCAGTGTATATGTACTAGTTCACCTGCAGCTGCTGTTCTCCCACTGAAGCCACTGGGACTCAAATTTGATTTCTGGGATTTTTTTTTTTGTTCAGTGTTAAAAGGAGTAACTTGGCATCTATCAGGTTTAGCCTGAAGTAAAACTCTTGGTGCTGGTAAGCCATGAGACAAGCTGTGAGATAAAGTCTATTGTAGGAAATGAGCTTTTTCCCCTACTGTGAGCTAAGATGCAGACTTATTTGTGATTCTAGACAGACAGCGTGTGGCAGTGGTAAGTTACCACTCCCTCCTGAATGTCTTCACTCTAAAATCCTCAGGCTGTGGAGTGCAGGAGACTATTCATGTGCCAAAGAAGGGCTGACAACATTAGTTCATTTGTCTGGGGGTTCAGTTTCACCGCTGATGCCAGCTGATTTACAGCAATACTGCTGCCACCAAAATGAGCAGAGTTGAATCAGACTGCTGATTTGGCTGAAAAATAACCTTGAAAGAAAAGATAAAATTTTCCTTTGACTTGTTGTGTTCGTTGCCTCTGACATGGCGGAGGTGATGGGAGTGGGTCTCGGGGAGTGGAAGCGCATCTTTTGGCAGCGACTTCCTCCTCCATCTGTTAAAGTCCACTGAAAAGCTGTCCCGAGAACCAAGTTTACTGTTCTCTTAGATTGAAATGAACCCTGAAGGATCTGCTTTCATGTGTAACGAGGCAGTTTTAAATATCCTAGCAGCAATTAGAGCAACTAACTGGATCATGTAAAATTTAGATGTGATAAATTGACGTAAATGTTTTCTGTGGCATTTGTAAGAGGAGCTACTAAGATAATTTTTAAACTCACATTTTCCATTGCTTTAAGAGTTCTGGCACATACATTATGTATATTTTATACACACACACACAATTTTTCTGACCACTGAATGAAGACTAAAATGGAGCGGAGCTTTTGTAGTGAGACAAATCTATCTTTGTGATCAACTCGGCTTGATTACTCACAAGTCCTTTTCACCAACACTCACGCAAATTACCAGTTTTGAGCTCCTGAAGTTGCTAAAGGAATGTTTAGGAAATGGATGGGGTTTAGTAAGTCTTTCTCTGCTACCAAACCGTCATTATACCAGAGTTAGAGAGTCTGTTTTGTATTTGAAAGATAAATGTAATTCCTGTAAGGGTTTCGGTGGGAACTCATATGTTTCATTCTGAAGGAGGTTTGTCTTTATAAATCTGCGCTTTTAGCAACCCTATTATATATACAGGCCATCTCCTTGGATTTGAGTCTCAGTGTAAATGCCAGATAGTCGGGACTCATAATATTTGCTGCAGATCTGCCTTAAAGCAGTACTTCATGCTTCGGGTTTCCCAGTACTGACTTTGCCCATGAACAGATCCCATAGTTTCCTGCTGCTGAAAAGGGGCGCTCTGTACCCACCCCTCTGCTCAGTGATCCAGTGCAGCACCATCTGCTCTCACTGCTGGGTTAGTTCTCTGGTGGTCACCTGAACTGCCACAGGGAGGAATCCTCTGCCCACGGAAGGTAAAAGGCTGGGATTTGGAAGAGCAGGGTGTACTGGTGATTGGGACTTCTTTGGGGCAGCTGTAAGATTTTTGGATAGGCTCCCTTCATTTTCATGATGTCTGACCCTCACGATTGTGGAGAAAATATTTTTAAATATAAAACTAGTGCGTGTTGCTACATTATCTTCCTGATTCTGCAAACAGCCTGAAACAAAACCTTTGGAAAGGATGCATGGTTTCTTTTCACTCTCCGGGGGCTTGAAACTCACGGGGTAAAATGGAAATGCTAGCTGTTTCACAGCTAACCACTTTAGCAGAACTGCCCTGTTTATGCACATTAACTCCAAACTGTCTCCTCCTGAGGCGGAGAGACCTGCTGACTTCGCAGGCTCTGTAACCTCTCCCAGCACCCACAGGCTGCAAATGCAGAAAGTCAGATGCCCAGAGTTGATGCCTTTCCAGCCTGACATCCCCTGCCCGCGCTGGCAGAGCTGGTGTAGGTGAGGGGTGGCAAGTGGACTGTGTTTCTCCGTTTAATCCAACGAGAGCTTTGATATCTTAAAACCAGAAGTGAAGCTGTTACATAATTTCCAGCCTGCTGCAGCAGAGAGCTGTGGGAAGCGACAAATCCTGACTCAGAATTAGGCCTGGCTTTCTGTTTGTATGCAAAACCATAGAAACTGCAATGTGCGAGCACCCATGTTGCTGGGGTGTCGAGCAAAGTCAAACTAGCAAGGTGATAACGGGTGGTTGCGAAAGTAAGCAGCAGCAGCGACGAGGCAAGCCCAGATCCCAAACCAAAACCAACTTCGTCCTTTCCCTTTAGAGTGGTCAGAAGTGGGACTGGTGAACCTTCCTGTGGGCAGAGTTCCTCTCGCTGTAGGCTAGCTGGCTGTGCAAGGCGGCTGCAGTGGTAGGGGGAAACATGCCCTCCTCCCTCTACTGTAGCACTGTAAAGCTTTTGCTTAAGTCCCTGCTGCATGTCTTTCTGGGACTCCAGCCTATCTAGCATCTCTCATGATGCTTGCTCTCCTTTGAAAGGCTGCTTTGTAAAGCCATGCTAACAGCTGAAAATGCCGTGTGTCCCTCTCTCCTGCTTAGTCAAAGAGAAAAACCTGGTGCATGTGACATTTCTTTCCTTGGCGCCAGGTTTCTACTTCTACCTGTTTTGCAGCAAGGCCAGGAAAGAGTTGTGTGGGTTATTGGAGTGATGGTTATTGCTGGATAAAGGTATTGCTAGCTCTTCTCTGGCTAAGTGCTGTCTCATGTCTGCTGCCAGGGTCTGCAGCAGCTCTGCCACTGCACAAGGGGAGATAATTCACACTTGTGTGATTTGCAGAGCTCAGCCATATGTCTGCAATACTCTTTTGGGTCAAGCTGATCTTTATTATTGTATTTCTTTCCTTGCTGGCTGGGAACCCCTGTTCATACGGGTCTGCTAATTATTTTTGCTTAATCTGGCGCTTTCTAGGACTGAGAGTTCGTGGAGTAACTCCATAGCAACTGCCCAGCTTCATTATCCCAGACGGGTCACCCAGCAGCTCAGCCCTGTTACTGTGAGCTGGGCAGAGGACCTAGTCCCGGGTGGCAGCGGCAGCAGAGACACCTGCTTTCAGGCCCTGCGTGCATTGGCTCCATAGGCATGCGTGATTTACTGGAAATGGTGCCTGGTTGCTACTGCTCAAAGCATAGCGTGGGATGGCGTGCCATGCCCTGGCTAAGCAGGGCTCCCATCTGGAGTGGTGACTCGCCAGTGCAGAGCTGGGAGCCCCGGCTACGGGTTTTTCCCACATCTGCTGCCTCACTGGCGCGTTTGTGGTCTAGATCGTAGCAGTGCTGCCTACTCAGTTTGCCTGGTCAGCTCTCCTTCGTACTCTCCCCGCCTCACTTTCTCTCTTTAAGTGGGCTTTCTTTTTTATCTGTTTTGAACAAAGCTGTCTCTAGAAGAGTCATTTTAGGATGTTACTTCATATTTGTCTTGCAATTTGTTTTCTCTGTAGGATTGACATGATCTCTCTGCTTCTGTCACTATTTCCCCTCTTTCTAGAGGAAAGTAAAAGGATGGGGGGGGATGCTCCAGGTATGAGATGCTGCAGGTCACACAGATTTGCATCTTGTAAAACACTGCCAAGAAGTAAGTAGGTGTTAGTGTGCAACTGGCAATAACTCTCTAGAAACTACTTGCCACGTAAGTTTTGGTGATGGTTTTTTTTCTCAAATTAACATCAGATTATCCAAGAAACAGTAGCTGTGGGCTTGTAGAGCCTGTAAAAGTGTGATTTAACACTAGAACTCAAAGCCTCAGTTGGCTAGAAGAGGGGGCTGCATTTAAGAAATGCTGTAATGTGTAGAAGAAAACCTGATTTTTTTCACCCAGCAAAATGGGGTCAATTATTTTTGAGTTTGCTCTGGATCAGTTTACACCTGTTCCAAGCTTATGTTTCTGTTTGATCAACTAGTATTAATTCCTTAATTTTAATGTGTCTTTTTAAAGGCATACTGGCCATTTTCGGCTTGAAGACATGAAACAAACAAAAAAAATTGTCTGTAATTAAATGTGTGTTTGTGTAAACTTTCCCCACCCCCCAAGAGTAGTGGCTTCTTGGGAAATAGTAATATTTTTTGATTAGCAGGATAATTCCTTTGTGCCTTGCTACACTGCAGAGACATGGCTTTCAGACGAGATATGAAGTCGCCTGTGATGGCTTGAGCCTCCTTGGCTTTCTGTGGAGCTGCTGCTGAAACTACTTAGCCGCTTTTTGCCACTCTTCTGCTTGAATGTACCGCCCACAGCAGAGTAAGCAGTGCTAGTGGCAGGGCCGTTGTCCCAAAATCCTTCCTTTTGGTCCTGCCCTGGAGGCCATCGCCATGACCAGGCTTCTGGCAGAGCGCTCCTGACAGACAACGTCTAATTTGCCTCTGGCAAAGTTCAGTGGGTACTATTTTGCCTGGAGTGTAGTGGGAGCCCGCACAGGAAGGGCCTCCATGGGGATGACCAGCTCCTGACAAGGTGGGGGGAGGGAGAAGGTGCCTGTCACTGCTGGTACCTCTGGTTTGAGAGGGGAGCCCCAGCTGTTGCCCCTGGGACTGCTTCCACCTTCAGTCATTGTGCTGGGGTAACTGGAATTGCTCCTCTGGGTATGGATGGAGAAACTTGACTCAATTTCTCTAACAGGGGAGGGGAAAGGGAAAAATGTCTGTGCTGGGAAAAAGCAGGAATTACCTGGAAAGTGTCTACATTTTACAGCATGGCGTGTGACTGCCTTCAGCTTTTACTTTTTCAATTCCCAGTGATCTCAGCGCAGCTTACTTTGCAAGAATAGTGAGCACTCACGCTTTGTAGGAGGGTTTTTGCTGAGGAAAAAATGAAAAGTGATTTTTCTGGAGCTTTGAATCCTGTCTTCTGAAACTCAAGGCATTTGAAAACTTACTTAAAGGCTTTTTCTTAGCTACAGTTCTTGGTGGTATACCTGAAACAGCTACTGTGGTTTTCTGCACTGAGAAAAGCAGGGGTTTTCAACCTGTGAGATTTCACAAGCTCACTTCTATCTGCTGCAAAACATCGCTCTCCAAATTTCTTGACTGCATGTACGTGGGGGGGTTAACTCGGGGCTTGCTTTCTCTGCAGCGCATGCTTCACCATAGCGAGAGTGAGGGCAGGTTGGCAGCACCTGCAATGAGTGTATAGCAGCCCCGGGTGTCCTGACAGCAGGGTGAGGACTTCACCCTGGGGGTCCAGGGGAAGCTGGTTTGGGGAGGGAATAACTGCCTCCCCAAGCGGCCAGTTCAGTTGTAATTGCAAAGAGATGGAAGGTGGCAGCTAAACTTTTTCAAATAAATGTGCCTTTCAAGGTCACTTGCTGTGAACCTCTATCTGATCTTTCTTGCAAATAAAAGATTTATTTTCCTTAGCTCTGTGCCTCTGTGTTGCCTCTGGCAACCAGGGATAAAGCAGTAAAATGAGACTTGTAATCTAGACAACGTCTGATACAGACCTCCACTGTGGCTGCATTTATTAGATTGTATTAATTTGTCAGCAAACCCTGTAGGGTTTTTTAATGAAAATTTACCTGTGTGGCTTGATCTGAGGGAGTAATGTTCAGACTGAATCCATTTCTCAGTTTGTGACTTTAGCAGAAAAGATAGATAAGTAAAATTTCCAGATATTTTTAAGATAGGAGGAAAGGAAATTAAGTGTGGTTGTTGTTTGTTTTGTTTTGGGTTTTTTTGTTTGTTTGTTTAAAGTCTCTCTCCACAGGAAAAGGGAAAAATTGAGAGGATAATTAAAACATCTGCAGTAACTATATGGAGCTAAGCTTTTCTTTTTAGAAATCTTAAGAATGATATGATGCAATCTATTTAGCACTTGGAATTACTGATAATACATTCATAAGAGCACTATAAATTCTTTACTACAGGGTAATGATTAATACATCTATTTTTAATAGATAGAACTGAGCTGCCCATAAAGGTATACAAATGCATATTTTGTTTGCTGCCATAGCTGTAAAATAAAAAAAAAAAAACAAAACCCTCTGAATGTAGAAAACACCAGTAATACTAACTTATAAGCAAAGTAGTTGGAAAATTGTATCCACAGTGCTCAGGAAGCATATGTAAATTGAAACCTAATGTTCTAGTGCAGATAGAAAAGGAATTAATGTTTCTTGAGAGAAACACAAGAAAATAAGCGTGACACCCTCATATATATCTATATACTTTATATTATATAGAGTTTAAAATGACATAATATTAAAGACTAGCTGTAAATATTCACTGCAATATATGAGGTAATTACCTTGAGCTATAGGTTGAAAAATAAAAAATTGAGGTACTTTAATCCTTCCAAGTGCTTTCAGTTTATTAATGAAGTGTTTGTTTGTTTTTTCCTGGAAAGTCTTTTTTGTTGTTGTCCAGAGCCTGACGTGTACTCATTTATTTCTGCTGAACAAATGTAAAATTTTAACAGAGATCCCAACAACTTAATATTTCCTCCCAAAGCCTGTATTTCTGCTAGAGAATCTTTGCAAAATAGTCACCTTCCATTAGTTGAGAACAACGTTTGGAAATGTTGCAATTTTTTTTTCATCATGTGAACCTATTTATCCAACCTGCTCATTGCTATTGTCATTGCCTGGGTGAAAATGTTTCCCAAGCCCATTCTCTTTTCAGCTTACCTGTCCTTTGTCAGCCCTGTTCCTCCTGCACTCTTCTGGGAACTCTGGCTTTCTCTTTCTCTCAACCCTGAGTGACACCCTAACTCACTGTAACTCGCCCTAACTGAGGCACTCCGAGGCACCCTCCAGCCATTAAAAATTTCTCACAATTTCCCTTTACTCCCTGCAGCTTTCTTCAGCAGTCCTTTGTCATGTTGGTGATGATGAATAAATCAGAAAATAGGCTTCTTCAGGGGGGAAAAAAAAAAAAAATTACTGGGGGGAATTTCAGAGTCAAAAAAACTGCAGAAAGAGGACTTTTTTTCAGAATAAATGTATGGCTTTTTGGCTAGAATTATGTAAAGTGTTGTAAACAGGGTGAGATACCACAGGTCATGGAAGTGGCGTGAGATGCCAGGTGGTGCATGTCCTGCTGGAGATCCCTCTGCTCCTGCTAACCTGGGTGGGCACCAGTGTTGTGGAAAAAGTCAGCAAGGACCAAAGCATACCCTCCTAAACTGATGGTTGTGCACTATGTCGTGAGGCCTAGAAGCAGCTGCTTTGCTATCTGCAGTAATGCCAGAGCTCTGTTTTTCACCTGTTGGCATCCACATCTTTTAAACTGCAGTTAATAAGAGTCATTTGTACACTGTTTGCAAGCGGGTTTAGAAGGTCACATGCAAAAGTACTTTGGGTTCCTGTCTCCACCTGTGTGCAGAATAGCAATTTTAGCATGTTCCTCTGACAAACAGGACTGTTCAAGTCAGCTCTGATTCCTGTGCTGAAATTCCTAGGATTGGTTAATAGTAGAGTATTGGAATTTGTTTATAGCTTGACTGTACTGCATGGATAGGATTGCTTTTGCACTCTGCTAGAGCTAGTAAAGGTCAGGGTCTTGCGACATGGATGGGCAGTTCAAATAATAGTTTCATCCCATGTGTTGCTCCTAAAATACTCTGGTTTTGTTGTGTAACTGATTTAAAACGAACCTAATTTCTACATTATTTTGGGAATAAGACCATACTAAATATTTTTGGGTTTGAATTCTGGAAAAAAGCCACCTGCTAGCAGGGCCAAATTGCCTTAATTACAAGCATTACCATTAATTATTTTTCCCTTGTGTGCACTATACAATATTTAACTGTTATTGCTACTGAAGAGCTTGCTACTGGTGAACCGGACAGCCCTTCCTCCTTATGTCATGACTGAGCTCTGCATACACTTCAGTAGATGCAGGTGTTTGTTTTTGTTTTTTTTAAAAAAAGAGTGGTGTCTCAAAAGTACTTACATCTGACTAATTTAAGACAAGTAAGCCATTGGAGCAAAACATGAGTTTATGTTTTACTGTGGATGAAGTAGCCATGAGACGGGACAACAGCCAAGGAAAGGTACCCATTTCCTCTCTCTTGTATAACACTACACTTCTTTCACACCATGAAGAAGATAATGTCTATACAGTCTTGTCTTGTCTTGACTTGAGATGAAATTTTGTGGAAGTTCCCCCTATTAGCCATAGTACACGAGGCAACTGGTGAGCTTGTATGACTTGTTCTTTCTTCCAGGCTCTTTTTGTTGAAATCTTGACAAAGATGCCAATGGAAACATTTCTCTCTGGTGGCACCCAGCCCCAAAGGGTCTCAGAGCTTGCCTTGCATGAGGTGAGATTCCAAAGCAAAAGAAGTTTCTTGAATTCAGCCCCCGATTTTAGTAATTTCAATATTGTCCTACCTGACAGCTTTTTGAATATAAATTTTCCAGGACAATGCATCCAGAGATGTTTCCTTACTGATAGGATGTATGGTAGTCTCTTCAGTCCCTCAGCCTAACCTACTTGCAAAAGACTTCTGGAGTCTGTTTGATTAGATACTATTTAAGGAGGAGCCCTTTCTTTTCTACACATTTCAATAATGTCTGATGCTAACAAGAAGGACTCTCGAGTGGCAGGCTTTTCTTTTGTTCTGGAAAGCAAAATACAAGTACAAGCAGAGAACGTCACAGAGCAACATTTCCTTCTTTTTATTCCCTTTGACAGTTTAGTATTGCTTCTTGCTATAGGGAGGATGCAGAGGTGTGTTGCTGTCTTTGCTTGGTGTGGCTTACATGTTTACCTGCTTGTATGTGTCATGAATGAGCTGGCTTGGTATATGGTTACAGGAGGCAGGTCTATCATCCAGAGCAGCAGCACAAGGGCAGGTGTGTGGTACAGCAGCTCATTAGGAGGCCATGGTGGTGTCCAGGCAGTGGTGTAATGGCAGTGTCCATTTGGAGTGAAAAAAGATGTGCCTTGCTCCTCAGCAGATGGAAGGTTGAAAGGTGTAACTTTGACCTGGTTACCCGTTAAAAACAAAAGTTGGAGGATGAACATGAAAGAGAGAGAGAGGTCTCTGAATATTGTGCGCTACCCTGATATTGAATGCTTTCAGAGGGACAGAAGGCTTTATTCTCTGTCAGTATGATCTCTGTGGTAGGACTGAACCTTTTAGGAGTAATAGACGCAGTAATAGCGTGTTATGTGGTGATAGCAGCTCCTTTCTCTGGGATTCTCAAAGCTTTTCAGAATAACTGATTCTCCTAGTGCTGTTGGGAGAACAAAAAGGTACGTGTTGTTTTTGCACCATTCTTATGTTTGGGGAAATGGGAACAGAAAGCTTATCAGCTATTTAGATGTCCTAAACTGCAAACAGGCACATCGATCAATATCTTGATCTGTCTGGTCCATGATAGCTAAGTTTATCTAGAAAGATTAGCTACTGCCGCTTCTTCTGCAGCTTGAGACGGCGTACTGAGATGATCCAATTGCTCAATATAGCAACAAAGATAGCCTCATAGAATGAGAATAGGTAGGAATAGAGCAGTAATGATTAGGGAGCTGCACTGGCTTACTGTGCAATCAGGCAAACACTGAGCTAGTGCAAAGGAAGAAGAGAGCAGGACGTTTTGGTAGCATTTGGCCCTTTGATCACCTCCAACATATGGCTGAGGTATAGCTTATGTGGCTGCACTTTTATGTTAACCACTTTATTTTCTTGACTCCCTCTCTGTGACCCAGGACAGGTCCTTCCTTCCCACTTCTGGCAAGTGTTTCAACTGTCTGCTGTGTTCTCATGTCTGGCTGAATAAGAGGGGATTAATGAATGTACAGCACTCACAGTGAGACTAGGTCTGGTGGCAGTGCTGGGAGAAAGTACTAAATGACTAACCTTTAGATAACTGCATGCAAAGTGGATAATATCCCCCCCCAAATTATTCTTCCATGTTTATTTTAAATCTCAGAAAAGGCAAATGCATGTGTGTCTCTCTTCTCTCTTGGCAGAACCAGCTCCTTGCGAAAGGCTTGCTGTTTATAGAGGAGAAGGTTAAGCTGTGTGAAGGCAAGTATAGCAAGAAACCCATTTTGGAAGGGAGTTGTGCTTTGATGTTTGGTCAGACAAAATGATTTGCACATCTGGAAAGTGTACAGCCCTTTCTGGTACTGTCTTAGGGTGTCACACAACTTCTCGGGAGCCAGGCTGCACTGCAGACCTTGTGAGGCTTAAGGGATGGCGGGCTGTTTGAATAGCCATGTAGCTGCAACACTTCCACCAGCCATGTCTTTGTCACAAGAGCAGGAATGTGGGTCTTGTGTGGCAGATGAACCTGGGCTCAAAGCAGTTCTGGGCTGGACCTGGATCCTGTTGCAAAACTGCTGAAAGCTGCCTTCTGCCTTTTGTTTCTCAATGTGATTTGAAGCTCGATGTGAGCACGATTTTGGTTACTGTGTCATGCTTTTGAGAGCTGAACTAACAGGCTTTGTTTAAATTTAAAGAAAAAATAGTCACTTGGGTGCGAATGAAATCCTTCAGGAAATAAATTGATCACACATGAAGTTCTGTTCAAACCACTGGGGTATAGACCCTTGCTACCGCAGAGCCTGTGGACGAAGGCCAGTGTGGTGCAGCGACTCTTAGTATTGGATGTATGGGGAGTTAGTCACATTTATTAACAGTTTGCTCAAGCAGAACAAGCTGTCTAGAGCATGGCTTTATTCAAAACTAGGTCACAGTTTGATTTGACCCAGTTTTGTAGCCTGTAGGGAAGATCCTGTGCTAATCACCAACCTGCTGTATCTGGGTCATTAAATGCCAATAGACACTTATAATCTTGCATCATTATTGGTGCTGGATCCCTCTGCACTGTTCTTCACCAAGTGACTTCTCCACCCAGCCAACAGGCTGTAGGACTTGGACCTTGAAGGAGCTGTGCAGTTGCCAGCCTCCTGCTTGGTGCATGCTTCTTCAGTACTGGCCCTGTAAGGGAGGAAAAAAGGCAGACTCCTGCATTTTCCTGAACATGGGTACCTGTCCTGCTGCTGCCAGCTCTTCAGAGTGCTGTGCAGCATATCACAGGTTTTGTTTTCTGTATTCCTAGAACTATTCCAATATCTGGTTTTAGCATTATGAAAATTGAGTTCCAGTCTGTAATAAACTAAGGACTGCCCGTGAGTAGTCTGCAGCTGCTCAAGTAGTTTGGGTAAGATGAAGCTTCCCAGGCAGACAGCAAAACCCTCTTCCTATGCCTCTTTTTTTTTTATGCCTCGTTTGAAGTGACACTGGAACCACTTTGGCTGTGCAGACTGGCATCTCTGAAGGAGATGACTCACGGGCACCTTTCTTTTATAATGTGTAGGCTTGTTGCAGCTCTTGTGGTTACAGCAATAAGAACTTCTTGTACATGCTTCTCAGTTAGCTCTGCCTTCCTGGAAAATTTCTACTGTCCCAGTACTTAGAGACGGAATAATGTTCCTGCTGCAGGGCATGGCATTGTTTTACTGTGTCTGTTTTTCCAAATCACAGCCTCTTATTTTAACATGATTTTTCTTTATACAGTCTGTCAGAATCTCTTTCAATGCCTGGAGGATTTATGATTTCTTGAGGAAACAAACCATTCCCCCTTCCCTTTCAGAAGGAGAAGTGATCTATCACATTTCCTTCTGGGTCCACACACCAAAGCATTGCAATCCTGGGGAGGAGGTAGAGGAAGGAAAAACTTAAACATTTAATTAGTCTGTTTTCTGTTGTCTTTTTCACTTGCAGCTGGCAGTTTCTGGTAATGGGTAGCTGTTATGGGGGTGTTGGGTAGGTGCTCGTCTGCCTGCAGTTCCAGTTTTGAAGCCAGCATCATACCTGTCATAGCGAAGCCTTCCTCTGAACCCTCCTGTGGTTGTCAGTGGGCTCTCTGCTCTAAAGTAAACATCTGCAGGATCTGGTCCTGCTGGCTGTCTGCTCTCTGGCCATGTCCTAAGCAGCACAATCCATGTGCAAGCACAGTGAAAGCCCATGTGGAAGTCTCCAGATGGGGAAAGCACTTCAGTACACAGTGATAAGGCTCCTTTGAGTTGCAATTTTACGTGTGTTCCAGTTCCTCATGTAGGGCCTTTAGTCACCTTGAGGCTGAGCCTTCAAAGCTGTCTTGAGCAGCTGTCTTCCATTACTGCTCTTGGAGCCTTGACGGCTTGTGAGCACCAGGTGAGGCTCCGTGGAAGGTATCCTGGAAAATCCTTTTGTCAGAAACCTGTGTTATTAAACCTGGGTCTGTATTAGCACCTGAAATTTCCAGGGAATGTATCTAAAACTTGAAAAAACATTGCAAACCTTTGGCCTTTGGGATGGGAAAAGTCTCCTAAAAAACTTAGAAGCTTTGGGCCGAAATGCTGAGGAATGCACAGCTCTGTAAGTCAAGCCTATGAGTATAATTTAAAATGTCTAGTCAAATGATTATGTTCAGTAAAGCATTTTTTGTTAATAATAGGGTTTTGACCACAGTTGTATTCCTGTTACAGAAATCACGAGTTGCATAACTTAGTCTGCCTTAATTTTAAATACCCGCTTATATTTGTGGATGTGGGTTCAAGTCGAGTCACATGAGGGGTGGCCACAAATGGATTTCATTCAGGAACCTTCCCAAGAGCCATGTTTGAAAGGAGCACCATGCCTTTGTGGCTCATCGGGGTCCTGACCGCTGTGTCTGCGCTTGGGAGTGGGGGAATCCTGGGTGGGGCTCAGCTCTTGTAAATGGTCTCCCTGATTCAGTTGCTGCAGAACAGTTGATGCTGGCTGTGACTTGCTGTTTTTCAGATTCAGCTGCTAACGTGTGGCTGTGCTCCCATGCTAGTTGAGCATGCTAACTGTGAGCTTAGACAATCCCTTGCTGTGGAGTTAAAGCCTCCAGCTGAAGAGGGGCTTCACTCTTTTGTTGGAATGGGTCTCATGTTTTGCACAGAGCTGTCTTTGCAGTAAGCAACAGAGCAATTCATGGTCACAGCCTTGTGTCTCTGTCAGTTAAGGCAATGCTTAGCTAAGTGATGTCCAGTTTTGGACGGAAGCTGTGAATGTGAAATTTGGGTTTGTATCTCTTATTTGGGGAATTACAGAGTAGTGGGAAAACTCAACTTAATTTTAGCGTCCCTGTTGCTAAAGCTCTTGCTCCCAATCTTTGTTTTCATAGGTGAGGATCGCATTGATGTCCTGTCTGAAATCTGGGATCACTATTTTACAGAGACTCTTCCTACACTCCAGGCAATATTCTACCCAGTCCAGGTAATCTTAATTATAATTCAGCCTTCAGTCAGGTGAAGCAACGTAACTGCCATGTCTGCTAATGGCACATGGAAATGTCTCTTCTGTTACAGCAGCACTGTTTGGCCAGTGACTAAACAGGTCTCAAAACCTTTAAATTTTTAAATCTGTGAGGAAATAGAGTTTGCCCAAGTCGGCATTGACTGTGTAAGAAGGACTGCTGAAATCTACTGGGCAAGCACAGTGTTTTGGGCTGAATTTATTCCCATTTGTCTACCCTCTGTCTGTGCTTAGCTAAGCTTGAACCTGAAACTATTTGACTATACCTTGTGTAGACTGAAGCTCTGGGCCATTTGTATTTATAGTTCTTCCATTTTTAAATACCTGAGACTGTTGGTGCAGATGACAACACTGACAACTTGTCTTCAGAGGGGCAAATCTGAAGAGTAGGTCAGGAGCAAATGTGTCTGACTTGCCCTAACTACTTTTGGAGGGCCCATGGCCTAGCTGTGCCTTTGGAAAATCCTCTGTTGGGTTTTTTGAAGCTTTAATAACAGGACAAGTAAATCTATGGGTAGAGGATGAATGAAGAACTTTATGTAAGGCCTGTTTACACTGGGTATTTTGAAAGCTGAGTATCCCATCAGAAGTGTTGAGCTGTATCATTTTTTAATGTAGTTTTAGTCAGGGTTTCCACATGAGCAGTCTAATTACCTCCCCAGCCTATTTTGATCTCTTCCATCAGAGGAAAAGAAGAATGTACCTCAGGAGGAGACTGACGTTTGTGGAAATGCTAGCCACCTCCTCTTGACTTTTGCCTCTTCCACAAGACATGCTTTCCAGAGCCTTTTAAAATTATTTTTCCCTTGCATTGTTTGAAAGGCAGCAGGCAAAGCTCAAAGGTTGCCTTTTTCCTCTAATCCTATTAAAGCTGGCATTTCGTAAAAGAGAAAAGACTTCTGTAAAGACAGACACTAACCTTTCTGCTGTGTTTATTTTTACTCTTTCCTTGCTGCAGATGCTTAAAGGTAGGTGTTTGGCAGGTAAAGCTGCTCAATTACAATATCCTCCCGTTCTCTTCTTTTGCAACTAGTTCTCAGCCAGGGAGTGACCTAATCTATTTAAGCAGGGCTTTGTCTGCACTGCAGCTATCTGTGCACTGTGGAAACAGCTGAGCTATAACTGTGTGTCATACCCGTTGATGCTAATAATTCTGCCACTTATCAGAAAAATCTACTCCCCTGCTATTAAATGTCTAGTGAGAAACTGAATAAAAGTTACTGAGCAGTGGGTGCAGCTTTTGGAAGTAACTTGGTGGTAGTGGTGAAAGCGTAACTATAGGATGTTGAGATTCTTTGAAAGCCTAACTTTCTTACGATATTTGTCTTGTCACAATTTCTGAGTCACTCCAAAATATTTCATAGAAGCTGTGAAGTTAGGGAAGTATTGCCATTTTATGGATGAGGAACTGAAAGGTAATATATAGCATATTTAAAGCTTTGTAGGCACCTAAGTCCTACACAAATGTATGGATTTAAACTGCCTAAATACACCCAACGATTTGACTCTGAGTAAGCTGCCCTAGGCTACAACAGAGAGTTGCTGGTGCAGCAAGAAATAAGAAATTGCTCTTATCCCAGGCCAGTGCCCTAGTAACAAGATTGAGCTCTTCCTAAAAATAGGGAACTGTATGTACCTATTTATATGGTGAAGAGAGCTCATCTAGCACATCTCTTTCACCAAGTCACAGTTCTTCATGCACTACTCTGGTAGATGGGAAAGTCAACTTGTTGGTTCCCCATCCTTTGCTGCAAATGTCAACATGATTATTTAATTGTGCTCTTCTGTGATCCCGGCAACTGCCCATTCAGTCAGAGTGAAAGTCAGTCAGCCAAATGTGAGAGCATATGTTACCAAAGGCAGTAACTAGAAGTAACTTCCTATCTCAGCTAAGTTTAAACCCGAGGCTCATAGCTGTTGCAGAAATATGACCTTTAAGCAGCAAAGTTGGTTAAATTGCTGTACAGAGGGAAACTATGTAAACAGGTCACTGGCTTTTGTATAGTTGCAGCTGTTGATGTAACTACTTAGTGTGGAAAAAGAATAGCAAATCTTGTTTTGTTTGGCACAGCAAAATGTTTGCATTTTGAAATGGGTATGAAATTAATGGGACTAAACTGGATGACATAAATAAAAAGTGTGCAGCTGCTGAAATACAGTTCAGAAATATAGACTGGTCTTTTCTACACCTCCATGTTTCTAAACATGCAGTGATGGTATAAAAGAGCAAAGTGCTTTTATTATGGCCAAGCTGCCCTCCAGACTATTTGCTTTAATTCTTATTTACATATTGATGATGCTGTTAATTATGACATTAAAGCCATTATGAATTAATGATTAACTGTTGTTAATTCCTTCCAGCTAAATATTTGCTATGTTGAGTGTGTTATGGAGACCATAAAATGGTTCCCAAACAAACTGTGGGGCAGAGATTAACATGCTGGGAAGAAGAAGGGAAACTCTTCAGGCTGGAAAGTGCTGGGCAGGGCTGGGAGGAAAATTTCTGCTGTTAAGCTGCAGTGGGGCAAGCGAAACTCGTGCGGATGTTAAGCATAGCAGAGGAAAGGCAGTAATACCAGAATGCCAAATGGAGTCCAACTGTATTTAAATATGCTGAGAAATATTACAACATCTTCATCTGTTAAGCCTGCTCACTTGTGGTGTTGATGTAAAAAAGTAACTGGGAGGACACAGAGCACCTTGTGGTAGAAATCAAAGCTATTGCTTTTTAAAATGATGTTTGGTAGAAGCAGTCTCGCTAGCTTTGCTCTAGCCTAAATCTTAAAATCTGTAATGGACTGAATTCTGGGCTCTTGTCATATCAGCAGGGTCTAAAGTGCAGCCATTGAGCAAAAAGAGCATCCAACACAGACCAGAGGCAGGCTTAGTTAAGGAATACTCTATACCAACCTCTCTCCCTACCAAACCTCTGGTTTCTCAGCTCTGAGTGGCAAAAACACAAGCTGCATCCGTCCTGGGCCTTGGATGTTTGTGACCAAATTGGGTGGCGGTTGGGTTTCATGAATGCATAGTCTTTTGGTGAAATACAGGCCCATTTTTGCTTCACTCCAAACCTAGTGGCGCCTCAGATGATATGTTACTCATTTCAGAATTTGTGTGGGACAGAGACTGAGAGGGAAGCGACCAAAGAGTGTCATGAATCCTCAACCTGAGCAGCTGGGGGGTGCTTTGCCACAGCAGCAACGGGCAGGATACTGTGTGCATACATGTATTGGTGCGATGCTCGCATGTCCCTTTACCAACTCTTGGATTTTGCCTTCTGTGGTTTTTAGGGTCAGGAGTTGACTATTCGTCAGATTGCTCTTCTTGGCTTCAGAGACTTGGTCTTACTAAAAGTAAAGTTGGAAGAAATTCTTCCTCTGGTCCAGACAAAACTCCCAGCTTCCATTGTCCAGATGCTGTTAATTCTGCAGGTGTGGAGCCTCTGCTCTTCTTCATCTGACTCCACTTGAGTATCTCAACCTCACTGAACTAATACAAACCCTGGAGAGGAGAGTGGGGAGGGTAGAGGGTGTGATAAAGGGGAAGTGATATGTGCTTATTTGGGAGCAGCAAATGTAGAAATAAGACCTGAATTTGATTGTCCTGAGCTTTCCCATGAAAAAGGTAAGGATGTTACCATGAAAGGGCTGGGTTCTGCTCTTTGGTGTTTGTATTTTTCATGGTACTTTTCCTCCCCAGCTAGTCTCAGGACTTTTTTCACATCAGTTTTAATCTCCCAGCTTCTCTGAATGCCTCTTTGTGCTCTAGTACTGGTTTCTCAGCTTTGCAATGACAGGGTGAATCTCCATCACAGCGGACTGTGGAATTTGAATGAGCTGTGGCTGCTGGCTGCCTAACACTGGTCCCTTGGCTGGCTGGGATACTGAGCAGTGCCCATAAGAGGAGGAATACCTTTTGGCAGCAGGCAAAATGCTATACGTATTCTAGAGGCCTCTTCCAAGAGACCCAGACCTTCTGTGAGGACTATCCTCTTTATCCAGACCTCAAGAGATTATTTTCCAAGCATGCCATATACAGCCACGTATACCAGCTGTTTTATCTTTTTATATCTCCCAGCCTGACAGCCCTGCAAAATACTATATTACAGGCAGCTGTTTGTGTTCCTCTCACTTTTATTTCTTCTCCAATGTATCTTATAATGAGTGGTGGGGAATGAAACTTTCTGAAGTACAATCAAAATTGGCAAGTGGCTAAGCTGGTATTTCTGTATGAGTTCTCCTGTTATGATGTTCCCAGTGGCCCAGACTGTGTAATAGCAGGAGATACTAAAGCGCTAGCTCAATTTCCTTGAAATATTTTAATAAAAGAATCCTGAGGGCAAAGAGGGTCTCAAAGTGATGCACTTGAGAAAGAAAAGCTTATTGAGGCTTTGCAGGAAGTTAAGTCTGTGAACGGTTTCTGAAATTACTGTTAAATTCGTTAGTGTTATCTACCATCTTCACAGCTGTAAGCTGAACTACAGAGGGTGCTTTTCCTGCAGTCGTGCCTAGAAAAAGAGCAATGCTTTGCCCAAGGTGTGTTAAGGCTTTTCTAAAAAAGAGACATTTCCTGGTAGAACTGCCCTAATATAGTTTTATTGCTGTAGTTACACTGTGCAAATCTCAGTGTGAGCATACCTTGTACATTCCTATCCCTTGATCAGAAAAAAAAGACAGCTAGCTGCTCGATGCCCATAGGGTTATGTCTGTGGCTTGAACAAGGAGGTTGACCTGAATGGTACCCAAACCTCCATTTGAGCTTATTAGTTGTGCTCCTCGAAGTGGTCTACTGATATGGTTCTGGTATTCCCGTGCAGAGATATTTGATGGACACCAGGCTTTACTCAAAAACCTTACTCAAAAATTTGTAAGGGTAATGTTGACTTTTTATGTTTGAATTTCAGAGTGTCCATGAGCCTACTGGCCCCAGTGAGGGCTACCTACAGCTGGAAGAACTGGTCAAGCAGGTGGTATCGCCGTACTTGGGTTTGTGTGAAGATCATAGCTTCTCTGGTAGTACCTGCTTGCTTGGTAAGACATGTGCGTCATACAGAAGCTCTTTTTGGGCCACACAGGTTGGTTAATGTGAAGCAATGCACATCTGTGCTAGAAAAGGAGACAGCGCATGTGTCTGTGAGAGACAGAAAACAAAAGCTAAAAAAACCTTGAGAAGGTCCTGATTAATATGTTTCTGAATATAGATTTTTGTGACGGATGTTTTATTTTCCATGACAGAGTGAACTATTACTGCCCCACCGCATACACACACACATGTGCAAAGTCTCCCCTTTCTCTGGGGATGGGCTGGATTTTAAAACTCCCTGGTCCATGCCTGACATACTGCATACTCACCCCAGTGAGACACTGCACCTGGTTCTTTACTGCCTGCTCTCTGTCCCTGCTTGCTAGCCCACTTCCACTGCCTGGATTCCCACACTCACTGCTGCATCAGCCAGCCTTCACAAACAGCAAAACTGTTGGATGCTCATTCTGAGGGATTACAGGTTTGGGTTTTTTTTTGCATGGAGTCTTCCATCAGTGGACTCTGGTTTAAAAAAAAAATAAATCTGTTTTTAAACTGTAGATAAATGGGTCTAGGTGAGAGAACTGGCACTTCACTTCAGGAAGGGGATGCTTATGGTGGAAAACTTCTCCACACATGATCCAGGAGTTCTGCTTATACATGTGGCCAGCTAGAAGAGATTGGCTAGCTAAAAACGTGCATAGTGATATTGATTTGATAGTCAAGAAGATTTAAATAGAACAAGTGAAGAAAGCTCCAGTCTCCTTCTGTTTTTATAGGGTTTAGCCTTTGCTCCAATGCAAGTTGTAGCAAGCTGGAGACAAACAACCTGTCTCGTACTACACTTTAGCAGCACAGGACAAAAGGTGGTCTTGCGATGGAAGGACTTACTAGGACTCGGACGATCTGTGCCTGTAACAAACTTGTGGCATCACTTTAGGCAAACTATGGCTCAGGGCCATAGTTTTTGTTCTTGTCATTGTTGGACAATTAAATATCTTTTATACAAGTGAACATAGTTATACAGTTCAGCATTGATTTGCAGACCTGATCCTGAGGCTAAATCTAGACCCCATAAAAGTTGACCTTTGGCAAATTTGATTGTTTTGCTGTTTATGGACATCTGCATGCTGCTGGAATAGTTTGAAAGGTAGCTGTCTGACCTGTACTCAAGTTTCTATCCATCCTGGATTTCTGCCAGCTGAACAAGGCATTAGTGTCATTAAAAATAAAATTTCACATGAACTGGCCTTGTAAAGTTTATGTGCCTTAAAATCATTGTATTTACTTTGATTTTAGCTGTCATTTATTTGTGTATATTTCCATGGTGGCCTTTTGCCCCTGTTCCACCCTGCGCCGAGCGGGAGGAAAGAAAGAACTTGTGTTTGCATTACACAACATTGACAGCAGAGCAGCACTTTTCTGCGGATAATCTTGGTATTTTCAAAGTGCTGCTGTGGTGGTGGTTTCTTTTCCTTAACTCTCGCTTCTAATCAAACATCATTCTCTTCCTCTCTCCCTTTTTCTGTCACCTTTTTTCTTCCTCAGAACCAGTTTCTTCTCTCACTGGGCAGCCTGTAATGACAATGAAGCCCAGTAGGTTCCCTGCAGTAGCTTTGTGGAAATACGCTGTTGGGCTTTGGGTACGCTTGCATTCTCAACAGATGCTGTGGAGGCCAAACTGCCCTCTGGACTGGAGCCTTCAAGATGAATGAGTGTTGAGAGATGCGACTGAAGGGTGCCTGATCACAGCTGTGAATACACAGAGGGCTTCAGCCTGCAAGGCTACTGTATCTTAAACTTGATTTAAAGTGAGAGAGGAGCACAGAAGGAATAGGTGTGAAAGGGGACAGGACAGCTCACAGAGGGGATTTGTAGAGGGCAGTGTCCCCACCTGCTCTTCTGTTACCGCACTTCTTGCTTTGCCCATGTAAATTAGCCATAACCTGCATTGTAAGGATGGACTATGCTGAAGGGATCCAGTTGTCTAAGAAACAATGTTTAAATTTGGAATAGGGGAGATAAAACGTTCACCCTATTCCCCCCATGTATTAAACCTAACATCACTGCTGATTTGAGTTTTCTTGCAAAAAATCCCTTAAAAAATCCTCCCAGTTTATGTTCCTGGCCATAATGCACCAAAATAGAAATAAAATTTCTAATTAAACTATGCACGATAACTCTCTTAAGAGACTGTCTTTTGTAGCCAAGAAAGTAAAGGGGGAAAAGTGAAGCAATAAATGAGCGTTCAGAGTTTAGCCTAATTTTTACCTGATTCTAATCATAAAGGACTTTAATTTTGTTGCACAAAAATAATCTGTGGATATTTTTTCCTCAAAAGAGTCAGGTCATCCCTCACTTGAAGAGAATAAACATTGAGGAAATTCCTCACTGTCCATCTCTCTCACTACCTGGTCAGTCGTATGTAAGCCATTTCTACATGTCTTAAGAATGTCTTTGCTACTGTTGTGGGGAGAAAATGAGAGCAGAGACCTATCAGGTCTTAACTGAATCAGCAAATTCAGAAGTCAAAAGCTAAGTCTGTTTCCTCAGTCAAGCTGAAGGCTGAGTAGCCTTAGTAGATGGCAACCAAACTGCCTTTCCTCTTCTTGTGTTAGTTACACAACACCTGGCCTCCTGTAACTGCCCAGGTAAGCCTTTCCAGTCCTACCTCTTACAGCTACAGCTTCAGGAAAAATGTTTGCTGGTGGTGGGAGAATGAAGAATTCTTCTAACTTCTTCCATTGAGTGCCACCAGCTCTGTCACATGTGCTTTCAAAACGGGTTTCACTGGATTCCTACCCGTTTGCCTGTGACAGCAGAATACTGGACCATTCCTTTGTTGCTGTGAAGCTGGATAATTCCTGTGGCTACATCAGATAAAATTTGAGCACTTTGTCCTTTAACCTCTTTAGTTTATTTCACACCACCACCTCCTTCCTCCTCTGTCCCAACTTCTGTGAAATTTTGTGGTCAGGGATTGACACAGATGAAGGTCTAGGTTATCAAAGGCACTCAGATACTTAAACAGTTGGGTTTCCAAGTCTGCCAGTAAAGTGCTAGCGTTGTCCCGGTTGGTGGGTAAGACTGCCATAAGAGGAGTTGTGGGGGGGGAGTGTCAGTAATTTTCAAAACTGGCCTTTTCTGTCAGTTGGTTAAATCTTCTGCTGTCTACTACAGTGTTTCACATTCAGCTGTGTCTGAAGCACAGTGTCTGTTTGAGCATCAAACAAATCATCTCAAAAGATCATGGTGGCAAGAAAGGTATGGTGAAATGCTGCTATTTCTGGGACAGAAAGTAGCAGCTTGACTAACAGAATAGAAGGGAGGAGAAGAGTTAAAGTTTAGTTTCTCCAGACTAATGTATGCACTGGGGATAAACTGTTATCAGTTGCTTTCCTACTTAAAAACATGCCATGCAAACGCTGACTAAATGTGGTTCTACTTTTAGTATGAATATGGTCACACTGGTAACCAGCTGTGTGGTTTAGGCGAACAGGCAGCAGCACAAGCCCCAGAACATGCTGCCTGCATGTCCATCCAGATTCCTGGGTGGGTTTGCAACCTCTGCTCAGTTCTGGGCTCAGCTCATTGCCGGGTTTCTGGGTTACAGTAGTTACTTCAGTATAGTCAAACTCAGGACCTTTGTTTTGCTTTTGCACGCAGCAGGTGGTGCAATGCTCCTGTTTCTGGGCTGTTATAGGTCTGAGGGGAGGAGTGTGGTCTTCTGAATTACTGTTGGTGTTTCCTTCGATACCTGCAGGTTTTTACAATCTCCCCATCCAGGTTCTGATTATATTCAAAAGCTGAATAATGCCAGACTTTGAAACATTGGCATGTGCATCAGCTCTGTGCTAGTCAGTGAGTGCGTGTATGTACCCATCCATGCAAGAATATACACAAGTATATACATCATGTATAAGTCTGTTAAATGGTGAATACAGACTGGCTGGATTGCAAACTACCACGGTAGCTAATGTAACTAATGATACTAGTTGACCGTTTTACCACAGCAGCCAAGGGCACGACAGAAAAAGCTCTCTCTGCCAGTTCATGTGAAGACAGGGTCACCAGGCTGGGCAGGAATAATTTTATATTATCACCTCCTATATTACACTTGCTCTTAGTAGATTTTAATCTCTCAGGTCATCAGGCTTGGCCCTTTCAGCAGCATTAAAAGTTTATGCACAAAATAGGGACTTTTTTATCACCAGAATATTTTTATTTCTCTGTTAAGTAGACATCAGGCCAAGGCCATGATTTTTCTTTTTCCTGTTTATTCTGGCTTTTTGGGAAGGGCTGCAAGCTGTCTCAGTTTAAATGAAGTATGTTTTAATTTTGAATGTGTTGTATAGGAACAGAGAAGAACAAAAGTTCAGCCCTTGCCTACAGAATCTGCAGCTGTGGAGTCTGGAGAATTGGCAGCGTTTTGCATAGCTCAGTTCAGTTTAGTCTCCTCAGACATCTCTGGTTAGCTAAGACACCTCTGCACAGCTGAAACCACTGCAGGATAGACATAATGTAAATATTAAATCATGGGATAGGGGAGTGCAATGAACCATTACTTAAGAGGCTACAGAGCTCCCACTCCTCTCAGCCCAAGAGCTGAACAGCTCTTAAAGCTGTCCGACTTCCTAATGTAGACAGGAGATGGGCACCTAAATGCATTTAAAGATCTCAGCCTGGGTATGTCATGTTGCAAGTTTATAACTGCCTCCATCATTTGCTTCTCTCTTTTGATATCAATACTTCACTTTGTTCACAGAAGTCAGAGATGAAGAAGCCCTGATAAGTACTGGTGAAGGTGGAGAAGCAGCTACTGCTAATGACACCAGTGTTATTTTGGTGTTGTCTATGCCAGGGTAAATTTCCAAGACCCAGGCAGGGGCAGCAGCAGAACACTAATGCAGCGTGCGGGGCTTGGTGATGCTGGTGCTGTGCTAGGATGCTTGCCTGCTGCTGCCCTGCCTGCCACTGCTAATGGAGCTGCAAGGAAGGGTGCAAAGCACAAGGAGGCTTGTGTGGCTTCCCCTTTAAATGAGTTTTTCCCAATGCCCTCCAACACTACAGCTTGCTGTGGCTTGAGCTGCAGATGACACCTGAAGAGTATATTTAATGTAACCAGCCTCAAAAATTATTTGCGCATGCTCTTAAGCGTGAAATGAAACATTTTGAATGAATGTATTACTGGCAGCAGCAGGGTGAAGTGTTGTCATGGCGTGGCTGCTGCCAGTGGTGGAGTTTTGGCTGCTCACCCGTTCCTCCCTGCAACAATATAGAGTTTGTTTTCTGCTTTTCTTCCTGATGCAAGGTTCCAAAACTCTTTTATAACCTGCAGTGTTGAGTGCTTTGCTTTGCATTTTGTTACTCTCTTATGCTCTGCAGTCTTAGTAGAAGTATTTTATATGGTTTATAGGCTTCCGACTTTATGAAATGAGACCATGCACTTCAAGGAAGTTGGTGAGAAACAGAGAGAGGTAGGGAATAGCTTTATCAGCTGCTTTGAGGATAGACCATATGAGGTGTTCAACACCACATGGCAATGCCGCACAGCGGCGCAAGACAGCAGGTGAAAAGTAATACTGTCTGATTCAACCTGCTAGCGGAGTGAATTGCAGCAAGCCGAGGTACAACCACAGACCTCTGTTTTTCTTAAAGCTTTCGGTGTCAGATTTGAAATGGTGCTTCATGATATGGGGCTGGAGACTGCCTTGGGTTTGAGTTTTAAACCAGGCATTTTTCCCCCTTAATGTTTTTGCCAAGCAGGTCGTAGACCCTGCACCCACCAATTCTGTGTCACCGCCTTCATCTGTGCTCTGCGAGGACTGCCTTCCTCTTCTGCGCCTTTCCCCTGGGGTGTTGTGGGCTGTTGCTGTGTGCTGTTGGGTGTCTTCTGTGTCTAGCCCCAAAACCAGACATGTTTTAAAGTGAATGAAATGGTTTTTTTTGCATAATCTTTAAAAAATACAGCTAGCAGAACTACCTTTCCCTAGGCAGCTGGAGAGGCAGCGCAGTGTAAGCATCAGGAATTTCATGTTGACACCAGCTAATGGCATCTCCTGAGAGAAATTTTCCAGAGAATGGGATGGCAACTCAGACCCTCACTGAATATTTCTTTGTGGACTTGTGCCACTTTGGTGTCACTGATTTTAGTAAACCTGCACGTGAGAGCTCCTACTCGGTCCTCACCCCCCTGGGTAAGTGAGGAGACCATCAGGATGCTGAAGAACATGCCGTTGTTGCACTCGTTACTTTTTGGCTCACTTCTCTCCCAGGCAGCAGCACTGTTGCCGTACAGCAGGATGGGAGGTGTCTCCTTACCAGGGGAGAGGCAGACCTCCTTTCCAAACCCCTGGCAGTGTGAACTGATGAACACCTGACTGTTCCCTGGTGGTAACCAGCTGGCACGCTCTGTGGCTGCATGCTGAGTCCTCTCTGTTCCCTGAGGCCAGCCTAGCAGTTCGGGCGATGCTTTGTCCGTGCCCTATTGACCATTCCTGCTTCCTTTTTCTCTTCCAGAGAGACGGTACTCCAGATCCCGTCCTAAGGCTGGTGTACTGAATTACTCGTCTCACGTGGTGACAAGCCGGCAGCCCAGCGAGATGGCCTTGACCCCACTGACAGAGCAGGAGGGTGAGGCTTACCTGGAGAAATGTGGTAGCATCCGTCGCCACACTGTTGCCAATGCTCACTCAGATATTCAGCTCCTGGCAATGGCCTCCATGATGCACACAGGAATGGTGACTGAGGAATCAGACAGTACTGACAAATGCCGCCTCCTGCAGCCCAGTTTTAGCCACAGGCAGTGCTCCAGTGAGCCCAGTATTGCCGATGGGCCAGAGGGAGTCATGGCAGAAGGTAGGCAGGACCCTGCAGAGCTGAACTGCACGTCGGTCAGCTAGAAGTCATCTTGCTGAGGCGAGGAGAACTGCATGCACTAAGCTGGACAAAGTGTCATTGTCATCCCTGCTGGGAAAAAAGAGAAAATTTTGAGTTTTGTTCATGTCATTGAAATGGCCTTGAGGGATCTTCTGTCTTTTTGGGAATGCTCTCTAGATTTGTTTTTCTTGCTTGTCTGGGATCACTGTTGATGGAGGTACCAGGCTGCTCCCAAATGAGCACTGGGGGCTGTAAAGGTTTTGCTATTGAACAGTGCAGTTTACCTTCTGTACGCTTTCTGGCTCTACCAGTCCAAACCCTTTGCCCTCAGGCTTCCTTCTGTTTCTTTGGTATGATACAAATTAACCTTTCTGTTTTTTTCCATCTTTCCCAGCTTTGTGCTGCTTGTTTGCTCTTTGTTCCTGTAGCAGAGGGTTCTGTGCTAAATGTTCTCTTTGCTTCTGGCACCAGGGTGGTGATGGCCGAGGACTGCATTTTTCTCTCTCAAAGTTGAACTCAGGGATGAAACCATTTGCATCCTGCAGAAAGATCTGCTCAGGTGGCTTGTGAGAGGAGGAGATCCTTCACTTTGGATGAAAAGTCCAAATCCAAACAAATCAGACTTTTTTTTCCCTAGACTTGAAGAGAACTGAATATATATGGAGTCCCAGCTGAGTACTCCTTATGTACTTTATTTGATTCCAGTCATATCTCTGGGGGTGGTGGTGTAAATTGGGTGCAAAGGAAGGGTGGGTGTGTAAATTGGGGGCAAAATACAGTCCTGAGCATCTGGCATTTGGCATCAATTTGCTCTCAAAATTTCGGTGGTGGTAGGGCTACAATGAAAGGAGAAATCTAAACGGATTCCTTTGGGAGGGAGACACTGGGCAGAGTCTGCGCTTGTGCGGGAGACGTAAAGGTGCTTCTCAGCACTGGGCCATCGTGATTCCAGACCAGGAGGTGACAAACAAGATTTTGTCCTTGGGGCTGCTCTGGTACTTTTAGCACTTGCAGATTTTGTGGACCAAAGATAACCAGTGGGGTGTAGAAAGGAGTCCTGTTTCAGTAGTGTATTCATGAAGTGCTCCTGACCTCCAGTGGTATCTGACTCAGCACAGTGTTGCTTTTAAGATAAAGCGAGGGCTCTTTGCAGTCTTTGTTCTTGTTTTTATTTTGAAGATTAGGAGTGGGTCCAGTTTGCAAGTGTCTGTGTCAGGCGCTGCAGTCTGCAGTGTCTGTTTTGTAGCATCACTTGGTACTCAAATGCTGCTTCTATGGGAACAGAACCAATCTGTTTGAGCAGTCCCTTAGGATACTCTGCTGATGTCTTGCTAAGCAGATTTGCAAGCTTAATTGCAGGCTTAGAGGTGAACTGAAATGCTGCCTTAAATGTCAAATCCCGTTAAAAATATGGATATAACACCACTGCCACTCGAATCTAGTCCCTGTGGTACTGACTGTAAATAAAACTGTCTTGACAAGGAAGCAGAATGTTAGGATGAGCCTTCAGGATGTTTTTTTGCATGCTATAACTGCAGAATTTGCCCTGCTTCTGTTGGGCATTAAGCATCTTCCGCTCCACTGGCTGCACTGGAAGTACAGCTCTGGCTGGTCAGGATTTGGATGTGCAGCAAAAAGAAAACAGACTTGGTAACAGAGCATCAGAAATACCAGTGATGAGCACAAGTCACCCTGCCTTTGTAAACAAGGGTGTTGCTTTGTCTCCTGTGGTTTGCAAAAGTTGAAAGAGATACTTGAAAGGGCCTGCTTTTTCTTGCAGTCACCTAAGGCACCCTAGCTATTTGCCTTTGTGGAAATGCCAAGGGTTTTGATCACCAGCTGTGCTTACATGTTGAAAAACAGAGATTTGTTTGTGCTGGTTGCCTCCTCTTTGGAGCATGTACAGTCCAGTGGAGGCCAGGAAGATGTGGCTTTAAGCAGTCTTCCCTTCAGACAGCTTCTAGGATAAATTGCCCTCCCATTCATAAATTGAACTGACCAGGCCAGCTTAATTGTCATCTGCCCCAGGGTGGCCATGGATTGTGGTGGAGCTTCAGAATCTCTGTGGTAACAGCCAAACCTAGTAGACCGTGCTGGTCTGACCTTGGCACAGTCCCTCCAGCATGGGGCAGATGATGGCATCCTGCTCAAAAGGAATTTATTTGGCCCCTTGCAGTGATTTAAAGCTTTGTCTTAGTCACAGTAGGGCATGTGGGGAACTGATCAGCCTGCAGCATTTCAGTTCACTCTTATGAATGCTTTTCTTCTTTCTGTTTCTCCTCTAACCCATTTGCCTTCTGTAAATAGCCAAACCATTTGGATTAGTGAGCAGTGCCCTCTTTTGTGGTAAAAATTAGAATGATTTATTTATTTCCTGATATATTCTTGGATCATCTCTAGGGCTAATAGGAATCCAGTCCTGGTTTTAACTTGAATTTCTTTTGTTTTACATGTATGTATAATTTGAATTATTTTGATTTTATGTCTGTTACTTTGCAAAAATTTGCACCAAGCCACTCTGAATCATGCACTTCCCCAGTTGTTTTGTTTTTTAGGGAGAATTAAAGCTGGTGGCTTTACTTTGTAAACTGAAGTAAACAAAACTTGTTCTGTAAACTACACTGAGGGTCTGGTCATGAGCACCGCTTTTACAGCCATGTGAGATGCACAAGCCTCTGCAAGCCCATACCTTTTACAGGCGGACTGGGTGAACCTGGAAGTGGTCAGAAAGCCGTGCCCTGCGGCTGCCAGGACGGCAGTACAAGGCTGGCACCAACGGGCCGTGAGGGCAGACCTGGGCGACAGTGCTGAGTGGCCACTCTCCGCTGAGGATGCTCTCAGCCTGCAGAGGCTCAGTCCCTTGGAAGCGAAGAGCAAAGAATCTGTCCCTGGGCCAGAGCTGCAAGATGAGAAACACTTCTGTTTTGGATACAGGGTTCTGGTCTGGGGTTACTCTTGTTCACTGCTCTCCATGTCACACGGCCGTGACAGGGACACAGGGCAGGTCTTTTCTACCCTCTCATGGTCATCCACTTGAAAAAAACCTCTCAAAGAGCTGTCAGAATGGGGGGGAAGGGATTTCTCTCACCACCTCCCTGACGTGACACTCACACTCTTTATGATTCTTTCTCATACTTAGGAAAGGCTGAAGAAGGGTGCTTTTAAGTATTGGTGCTATACAAGTGAAAGTCAGCTCCTCTCCTCATTCACAGCTGAAATTTACAGGCAGATAAAGATCTATTCAGCTGTGGGAATTGCACCAGCAGAAGTGAGTGATTGCGTGTTATCCAGTGATTTTAGTGCAGCAGGCACCTGTCCATGCCATGAGACTGGGGCCCCTCCTCACGAGCCAGCATCAGGCCCTTGCCATAGCCCTGCGAATCTCCCGCGTGGTTTGGTCAGTGGCATGTCTTCAACGGGCCGTGGCAGAGGCTGGGAGAGCGCATCCTTCTGCTAGCCTGCCCTTTGCGGTAAGCCACCCGCTCCTGACAGAAATGTGCATGTTATATGAAGGCACGGATCGGGCATTTAAACTCCCAAAAGAGGTGGGGGGGCAGGATGCCTGCGCTCCCTGGCTACCCTCTTCCCCACACGGGACCGGTCTCTGCAGAGCCGGCACCACTTCCCGCACAGGGCAGCCTGGCAGCAGAGCTCAGGAAGGCAGGTGAGAAAGCAAGACTTACCCTGGCGTGGATGCCCCACGGTGCCCAGGGAGTTTCGTGGGGGACGTGAGCTGGAAATTCAGCCCGCAGTCAGCTTGTTTCTCACTCACAAACACTCCAGCTCCATAGGAAAGTTGCCACAGTTTTTCCTCATAATTCAAAGTGGGAAGAGCATGGCTAGTACTTGATATCTCCCTGAGTGAAGAGGAGGTAAGTAGTCATCCTATTCATTTTTCAAACACGGAAGGTGGATCTGGCAGCACAACAGCAGCTTAAATAGGATTTTGTTACTTACCCACCCATTTGGAGAGTGCTTACTGTCCCCCTTGCTATCCCGACAGCTCCTAGTGAGGTACACTGAGAACTTAACTAAATAAACAAAAGCTTCAGAACAGAAATGCCAGCTTTTTAAGCAGCTTAGCAGCAAAGGAACAGCATGTTCTCATTAATATGGTGCTCAAAATTGCATGCAGCAAAATAGCTGCCACTTTCCACCTGCAGATTGGCTGCCCTTCATTCATTACTTGCACCTGAAAATACCTTAAGTACCCGTGTTAGTTACATCCAATGATTATTCTCACCTGGGAGAGCAAGTGCTGTATAATTGTGCCACCTTATGTTTCCCCTATGTGTAAGTTCATCCCTTCCAGGGAACAAGTCCTGCCCCAAGCACTTCTCCATGTCTAGTGAAAGCTGTCCTAAGTACACAAGGAACGGCAGCTTGAGTTTCTCCAATCCAAATGATAAAAATAGCAATTCTGGTGAGGAAATAAGTGAACTGAAAACTGTCATTAATCAGCAGTTGCTAGTTGTGTATGGCCAATATGCTCTCTGGGCCACAAATATGGGTGCGTGTGTAGGGTACACATCTGTATGGGAGAGGGCAATGAAAATATATGCAGGTAAAGGAAGTAGCTGACTCGATTAATCTTTTCCCAGACAATTGGTATAACAGAAGGTGGGGTAGAGGCTTAATTCTAGTTTGGTCATCAGACTTTCCAATCAGCAAAAGAAAAACAAACTCCTTAAAAAAAACCCAAAAAACAAAACTACACACAAAAACCAAAATACAATGACTTGAAGGGTCTCACCTACCCTAAATTCCTACCATAGTACAGAGCAGCTTTGCAGTAGCTATAAATTGCAGTGATATTCAGGGAGTCACTGTTTGAAGTGTCTGTCATCAGGCTTCAGAGCTAACTCACACTTATGGCAAGAGCTAGTTCGTAATTCTTGTGGCATAAATATTATAGACTGTGCAGTACAACCTCTGTTACATTAGAAAATAGATTGGAGTCATGGAATCATTCTTTGTGATCTCAAAATTTATGAAGACAGCCACATTGGCTCACACCCAGGAGTTTTCTGCAGTTGCTATCATCATTGAAAATTATTTTTTCCCTTTTTTTTTAAATTTTTTTTTCCTTTTTTTTTTTTTTTTTTTTTTTTAAATCTGAAAGCATGAGTCCTGTGAGAATTGCTTGGGCTCCTCAAAAAGCAGATGGGCCAGTTGTGACATGCTCAGGGTTCAAGTCAGTACTGTACCAGGACTACGTGGAAAGAAACAGAATTTATATATATTAAATGTCAGCGAGAAACCACAGAATCTGTGCCATACATCACCTACCCTGCAGGCCTCAGACTGATTTACACCCTTTATTGGTAAGCAAGCCCTCTTTTCCACTGTGGGTTTTTAATCTACTTCACACTAAACACTTATCAACTAACATATATCAATAGTTCTTGGAGCAGAAACAAGAAGTCCTCCCTTGTCTCCTGCAACTCTCTCTCTAAGGGTCAGCTTCACTATTACAAGTGCTAAACCTGCTGCCTTTCTTCAGGCTCATCTCAGGCCAACGAATTATCATTTATTTGCTGTGTGGTTGGATATAAGAGATGAGAGGGTGGGAGAGGCTGTTCTGAAGGAGGGGACTAATGGTACATGTGAAAAGTCCCCCTTAGGTGGTATACACGCTGTATTTACAAGAAACACCCTGCTCAAATCCTTTCTTTTTTCCTTTGGTGGGGATGGGAGGGGAGCTCCAAAGTGCATCTGGGACTTTGAATCTCAGGGATTCAGAATGACTCACCTCTACAAGTTTGAGTGAGTGCTGGGAAGGGGAGAGGGGAGGGGATTTCTTGTGATTTTCCCCCATCCTCAGTTTTTTCTCAGAAGTTAGTGGTAGGCAGCTATTACATGCTGAGCTTCACTACATTTGTTAGTGCAGATGGAGCTCCTCTGAACTCCTCCATTCAGCTTGGCACTGGAGACCATCAGTCTTTTTTCTGGCTCTTAAATTTAGACACCTTTCCGCCCTGAAAGCCCAGCGGCACACAGCACCCATAGTCCTGGTTAAAAGCGGTGGCTCATCCTTAACAGCACTGCAGCACAAAGCAGCTGCTACCATCTAGTCATTCCCCCATCAAGAAGTGTCCCCTAGTCTTAGGTCCAGCTCTTTGAAATGAAAATAAATGCTGAAGTAAATGAAGCCTGACAGCATTTGCCATGAGCCCCCTCCTAGCTTATTAAAACGTATAAGCTGGTGTGAACAAGATGCCCATGCTTGTCACCCAAACAAAAAAGCCCATCTTCAAAAGCTTATTTGAGTTTCCCCAGTGCTTAATCTAATCCACTGGCTGTTTTCGTCGTTACTGCCAACCTCCTTTGCTGGGGGTTTACAATATGGAGTGGAAATTGGTTAAGAGCTGCAGCCCTCCCCTCTTTTTCTGTTTCCTGACTAATTGTCATGATAAGCTGATTCACCTGCAGAGCCAGTGATGCCTTCGGAGGGCAGTGGCAGGCATCTGTACACACCCTCTCTGGCCTGGGAATGGTTATGAAGACTCATCTCGCTATAAAATAACAAGTGAGGGTGCATTCAGCAGCACACACTCCTATCTGTAGGTGTTGTAGAGAGACAAGTGGAGGAGAATTAGGCCTCTGAGGGAGTGGATATTTACTTTGCAGATTTATCGTTCAAGTATTGCTTGTTTGGGGTTGCCCTTAGTGGAGGATTCTCACATGGGCTTTTGAGAGTCTTAGAGGAAAGCAAATTTGCCCTTTGTCACTTGCCCTGTCTCTTACCCCGTTTGCAAACCAGCTCCCCCACCCAGCCCAGGACAGCCTGCACCCATCACCTGTTGTACCTCCTGTGTGTGCATCAGTGTGCTGCGGTGCATCTAGCTCAGGAGCTGTGCCTAGCCTGTGCTGTGCATAGAGATGCAAAGTGGCTCTGAAAGCAGGTAAGTTAATTTTGTTAATTTTGCTGGAGAGGTTGTACAGAATAGAATCATAGAATCATTAAGGTTGGAAAAGACCTCTGAGATCATCTAGTCCAACTGTCAGCCCAACACCACCATGTCTACTAAACCATGTCTTGAAGTGCCACTCCACACATTTTTTGAACACTTCCAGGGATGGTGACTCCATCACCTACTACTGCAGAAAACATGTTTTTGGGAGGAGGAGGGTAGAACTCATTGGCCAAGCCTGAAAGGGCTCCAGGTGCTTAGTACCACAAACAGCCTCTGGTACTGCTTGTGGTGAAAGCAAGGCATGTGCACAGATGAACAACAGCCATGCCCATATGTGGTATATCTCTTCAACGTGTCTCCTGTCCTCCTATTCTCCACCTTCCTGAAACTGCTAATTGGTGTCCTGCTTCTTGCTGAAGTTGATAAAGCCATATTTACCTCAATATTGCAGATCTGCTCTATCAAGCAAAGTGTCTGTAAATGTAACCAGTGGAGCTCACTGCCGGTGTGCAAAGTTTCTCCAACTGCAGGGGTGCATGAAGTCCAAACTGGGAGACCTAAACCAGTAAAGATTTTTTTGCATGTGTCTTTAAATCACAAGAAATCAAGGGTTAAATGAACCATAACAGATCCGCTTGCATATCTGAAGGACAATCAATACAGTGTAACAACAGGCATAGATAGCTCTAAGGGTCCAAGGTCAGACTGCAAAGGGGAAAAAAACCCATTTCTATCTTGCTTTGTGTCAGAATTACTTGTTCAAAGACATTCCTTTCTGTGCTACTTACCACCACTCGGTGATGAGCTGTGGTGTTGGGGTCCTGGTCTGAGAAACGGTGTCTGGGAAAATGGACAAGCAAATGAATTAGTAAAGTCATCAACAGAAAGTCTGGCTGAATAAACATTCCCTCCCACTCTGAGACACAGATTTTGTGGGTACAGGGAGATCAAAGGCTAGGGGGAAGGCTAAATTTTCTATATGTTTATGTCACTGCACACTCTGGGATTAACAACGTAGGTGTGAAGGTGCATCCATGTTACCCTTCAGGTGGATCAAAAGTGAGAGGAATGGAGCCTGAGTTTGTGGCTTTTTTTTTCCAGACCAAAATGGTGCTACTTATTGAAACAGGTGGGAAGTAAATGTGTGGTTCTGTCTGTGGAAAGCCTTGACTAGGTAAAGAAATTCTGCCAAGACAAAAAAAATCTCCCTGCTGGGTGCCAGCTTGCAGGAGAGCCAGGACTAGCAGCGTGTGATGAAAGTCTGGCACATGGCACTGGAGCCACAGCAGACGTAAAGCAACGCAGCGAGCTGAAGCAGAAGGGGATGGAAGGTCTCTGCTGAAAATAGAGATTTCTTACGGTGGGCCCCAAACGGCAAAAGGCTGAGACCAAAATAAAAAAACTCCATATATCAGAGCTTACATAGAATTTGAGGCCTAAATGAAAAGGAAAAACATCTTTGTGGGCTATTAAGAGAACTTTCAACAAATTAAGGGAGGATAAAACCCTCTCGATTGTGGAAATTCCTTGCAAGAAAATGATCTCTTATGACAGGAAAGTTTGAATTGTCCTTAAATTAGGCCTGTGTAAATAGTCCTCCAAAGGGATAGATGCTCAGTATGAATTACAGTGGTCAAGAAACACTGAGGGCAGGACACCTGACTGGTAATGTGCCTTGGAAAAATCCCAGCCATAAATTTGTTTGAAAATAATGCCTCCCTGCCCCATCTCCCAGCAAAAAAAAAAAAGCACTGATGATTCAGTCAGAAGCAGCTGGAGTGATCTGCTGTACTTTCTGGGTGAATAACTGGGTGAATGTATGTTAGTTTGTGCTTGTAGTCTCTTACAGGCTCTACTATAGTATAGCCTTCAGTCTTGTCTGATCCTGAACAAAATTGTTCACAAGCTAGGAGTCCTTGCCCTATTGCAAACAACTGTATTTTGCAAGTGAACCTTAGGAGCTCGCTACACCAATGTGCAGGCCAATAAGCCTTCTTGCTGAAAAGATCTCATTGCTCTGACATTTTGTTATCATTCATTGACTCTCAGGAGTTGAATTTAATTTTGTGATAGGAATCCCAGACCAAAATGAATGTAGAGGTTGTACCCTGACGAAAGCTTTTCACTGAAGGAGGGACTGAGCGAGACGGTGGGGTCTGGCTCCCTGTTACGTGTGGCTATCTCTTCATTCTTCCGTTCCTTGTGGTGGCCATCTCAAAGGGCATCATCCCCACTTTGTGTGGTCTGGTGGTGCCCTATTTGGCTATAGTTTCAAGGAGCAATAAGCCTTGTGCAGTGATTATGATTAAATTAAAGAGAGTTTAAATTAGAGAGAGAGTTGATTTTCAATCCTTTAAATGCATTTTGATGCTCACCAGCAGTCCAGCTCTGTTACTGCAACAATGTACGTTACTGCAGCTGTTAGACATTAAGGGCTTACCCTTGCTTTTGCCCTTTCTGATTGTGATGAGGACATGTGAAGGTGTTGGACGCACAGCTCTGTCTCAAAAAACAGAGGATGGTTGGACTGGACTGAGACTATCTTTATGAGAGTTTGGTTTCTATTATTTTTTTATCTTTCTATATAATTTTGTATATTTATATATGATCTATTTATATTATACATCATGTTTGTATACACTTAATACACTATATCAATATGTATTACATTACATACTTTCAATATTTTAAAATATGTACTTTTATATATATTATATACTTTAATTATTTTTGTATTGAGTTTATCTTTGTTATCATTACTTTTTATCTGAGACTATTACAACTGGACTGAGAATATATGAGAGTCAGAAATAGACAGAGGTTAAAATATGGCTCCTTTGCATTCACACCCTGGCTTCCATTGCTGTCTGAAAGCAGGGTGCAAGGAACCAAGGCATCTGCTGTGGGCATTCATCTCTGTTCTGCTATTTAGTTGTTTGGTCATGGTGTTTGGTAGTCTGACCATCCCTTTCCCAGCAGTATTTACTTGCCTTTCAAGATTGTGGTGTTTTCTACCCTTATAAAGTCTAAAGCCCTTCCCTTTCCAGGGGATCCAAACCCACATTCTGTACCTACCTTTTTTTTTTAAAAAAAAAAAAAAAAAGCAAGGTGCCATAGGTGAAGCCAAACAACAAAAAAACCCCAGATCACCGAGTTGAATATTAAATATTGATTCACTTTCTGAATTTTAACTAGAAGGATGAGGACAGGCACACACCTATATAAAGGACTTTGGCATAAAGAAACCCAAGTGTTAGCCGAAGGAGCTGCTTCTAGGAGGTGAATCACACTGGAGGGCACTTGATTAGGTAAGACTAAACTCCACGCTGTGTGAAGTGTATCACCCCTGGGTGTGATACTGAAACTAGGAAAACTTGTGCTTTTCACTTTTCCTTGGCAGTACCTTGGTTCCTTAACACCCTGTTAGGAAAGCCCAAGTTCATACCTGGCTGAAACTACCACTTTATTAAAGGCAGCAACAGAAGCCAAGATAAATCTCGGAGAGAAACAAGTCCGCGCACGCATGAATGAATACCAAAATGGAAATACAATACTAAGCTCAAGCATACTGTTATAGGATTTGACAAGCCGAACTCGTGGACTTCAGATGGCACCTTTGCCTGACACCCTGCTGCTGTGCAGGCAGTCAGCAAGAGGAGTGTCTGCTGCTGAAGACAGAAGGGAAAACCAACAAGTAACAAACACTGGTTGGTTTGTCTGCTACTGGTCTGTAGCAGAAGAATCAGGACTCTGCAGAAAACAATCTTTGCCACAGATGAGGTGAGATAAGGTAAGGTTTTTCTTGTTGCCTTTTTTTTTTT
>VZTL01076231.1:67003-103743 GCA_013400535.1 Scopus umbretta
GCGGGAGCGGGAGCGGGAAGGCTGCGCCGCCGGTAGGAGCCGGCGTCCACCTCTGTATACCCCGGAGCGGTATACCGCGCCAAAACTGCTGAAATCTGAGTGAAGCTGTCGCCCCTTGCCTCAAAAATAAAGGCGGCCGTCACCAGTTCCTGTCTGGGCAATGAATTTTACGGCCATGCCCGTTTTCGCTCCGTCCTGCTGATGCTTTTAGGAGTGACCGTCGGGGTTCACTCGGCCTCGTTGTGAGTGCGGTTAAAAATGAGGCACTGAAAGCTGGTTGGGGGTGAGCGGGGTTGCGAACGGCTTGGGACTCGCAAAAGAAAAAAAAAAAAAAAAGCCGTTTCTCAATGTAAAACAAATTCTTAATAGAAATGAGATGTCTTAACCTCAGCTGACCCAAGGGGACTCTTGCAGGAGCTAAAGCAAGGCGCCCTACCTCCCTCAGGGCAAGTGCTGAGGCTAACCTTTCCCAGCGGCTCGCGACAGCAGGCAATTTTAAGGAAGTGCAAAACCGGGACAGCGCAAAGGCAGAGGCAGCTTCATTTCCTTAACGAACACGGGGAATTTGGTTGTTTGCATGGTTTTCTTGGCAAGACTCTCCGACTAACGCATATTTAACAAACAATTCCATTGGAGGGGGGGGAGACGGACCACAGTTTTCCAGTGCTTTTCAAGTGTCTCTGGCTGTGCGCCGTGCTCCCTGGGAGCTGGAAACCAGGGGCTGGTGCCGTCGCTGGAATGCCTCTCTCCCTCCCAGTGCTAAGCTCGCAGGTGCAGGCAGAGTGCTGCTTCTGGAGCAAAGGCCCATGTCAGGCCCTAAGGCACCACTCCAAGCACTGCTTTTGTCTAAAACATACTTCCATTTTTTGTTAGGACCTGCCAGGAAGCTAAGAGTTAGAGGAGAGAGATAGCTGGGTCATCAGATAGGGCTCCAAAGTACCACAATAAAGAAATAGTTATATTAAGAATAAATAAATAATAATAAAAAAACAGTTTGCGGACCCTTTCCTGGACAACTGGCTGAATTTCAGAGCTATCCTTTTTCTCCTGCCAAGTGAACAAACTGTATGCTACTTCCATTAGCTGTAAAATGAGGACATTTATCATTACATACCTTTGTAAAACAGACGTCCTTAGATGGAGAGTTTTCTATGGCTGAAAAATGGTATTTTTAGTAATCTACAGATACAGGTACCCAGAGCACTGATGACCAGCCTGTCTTAACTGAGAATTCAAGGAACTTATCTGGAGTTTTTATCCCAAGTGTAAACAAAATGCCTTTATTCAGAGCAGTTTCCAAACCTGTATGGGTTATGGGAAGAAACCAATGCAAAAATGCTTTTCTCCACTCGGTGGTGCCAGTTGCACAGGGAAAACATTTTCCAGCACTGAATCTGTGCAGCTCAAACTGTTGAGCAATTATACTCATACAGACATAAAACACACCCAAAGCTGTAGCAATTCGAGATCAATTAAAACCTTTAGTTGCCTGCAGTATTTCTACAAGACAGTATTTTTTCAAGGTGATTTCCTGGGTACTTTGGAAGTAAAGCACTTGAATAGGCTTACATCTGCTCATGTGGCTCCTTTGATAACCAAGCTGCTGCCTGTACAGCGCCGTTTGCACAGCAACTCAGGCTCCCGGGGGAACAGGGCAGGTAGCTGGCTACCTGGGTGAAGTTTTGAATAAGCACCCCAGAGGGAGAGATTTGCTAAACTACTTCTCAGAGACCCATAACAATGCATTTTGTCAGGGAGCTGAGTCTGCCATTTCAAGATAAGGGAGGAAACTAGTGTGTGACTGCAGAGAGTGACTTTGATTGATATCTGGTATTGCAGCCCAATCTGATATGCTTTTGAAAAGGTCTCTTCAAATGCTAGGGAGTGAATGGTAAAAATAGGCAGGTTGTTAGGAAGTCCAGGCAAAACAGGGACAGCAGAAGAGCTGGGCTCAGGACCTAGCCTTCTAATGTTCTCAGAGGTCTATAAATGCCTCAGCAATGACATCCTTGTCCCACACTGCCTTGGCCTGGAGTAACCTCTGTGATTTCTGTTCCACCTTATCCTGTCACTCCCATTTTGGTTGTTTCTAATTGAGATTTATTTCACGTTAGGGGTTTGCGTGAGTCAGAATCTGAGCAAGGACATCAGGGTTTGGCCCCGAACTTTTTTTACTTTCTCCATGCATTACATACATGACACATACTTAGTTTACTTTCTCCATTCATTACTTGCTTTGGCATGAGTCATTACACTTGGTTATTGAGGTTATTGTTGGCCTCTTGTGTGGCATACAGACTCAGGACTAATCACTTCTCTGAGACATCATCTTACAAGAATGGCTTGGGGAAGAGTGGCTGGAAAGCTGCCTGGTGAAAAGAGACTTGGGGGTGCTGGTCAACAGCCAGCTGAATACGAGCCGGCAGTGGGCCCAGGTGGCCAAGGCGGCCAATAACATCCTGGCTTGTATCAGAAATAGCATGGCCACCAGGACTATGGAGGTGATTGTCCCCCTGTACTCGACACCGGTGAGGCCGCACCTCAAATACCATGTGCAGTTTTGGGCCCCTCACTACCAGAAAGACATGGAGGTGCTGGAGCATGTCCAAAGAAGAGCAACGAAGCTGGTGAAGGGTCTAAAGAAAAAGTCCTATGAGGAGCACCTGATGGAACTGGGTTTGTTTCATCTGGAGAAAAGAAGTCTGAAAAGGAGACCTTATCACTCTCTACGACTTCCTGAAAGGAGGGCGTAGTGAGGAGGGTGTTGGTCTCTTCACCCAAGTAGCAAGTGATAGGACAGGAGGAAATAGCCTGAAGTTGCATCAGGGGAGGTTAGATTGGATATTAGGAAAAATTTCTTCACCAAAAGAGTTGTCAAGCATTGGAACAGGCTGCCCAGGGAAGCGGTTGAGTCACCATCCCTGGAGGTGTTTAAAAGACATGGAGATGTGGTGCTTGGGGACATGGTTTAGTGGCAGACTTGGCAGTGTTAGGTTTACGGTTGGACTTGATGATCTTTAAGGTCTTTTCCAACCTAAATGATTCTATGATTCCAAGAACTGTAAGCATTGTATGATCAGAGTGGATAACAGAGAGGGAATCCTTTCACCTCCTTTAGCTATAGCAAATGCCAAATATTACATCTTTTACTGATTTTCCCTCTGGCTGCCGTCAGTGTTGTGTGTAAGATGCTGTCAGGTAGGAGGCACGTTAACTGGGAGATCCTGAGCTGCAGTGAAAGCACAGTGGCCTCCCTCATATAGCCACCTTGTCAGGGAACAGTGTGCAAGTCAAAAATGGATTTGAGTCCTGCCTGTAGGATCACAAAGTCTCCTGAGAAAGGGAAATGCTTGGATAGGTGTTTATGTAGTTACGCAAATTCCTACTTCTGGAATGTGAACTTATGTTCACATTTGGAAGGACTTCATGGATTGCTAGAATTTTTGCACAAAGTCGTGTGTGGAGACTGAAAACTTTCAGGGTGCTGTTGTGTGACAGAATTTGGTTTCTTTCTGCTTTGAGTCAGTTTTTGAGACAGTTGCTCTGTGGAAACTAAGCATGGGTGTTCACCTGGGTTTCTCCAGAAAGGAGGCTCTACTGCCCACTGTTTGTGGCCACCTGTGGCCTATACCTGGTGTAGTATCTATCAGTTACTTAATATGTATATAGCTAGCTTTTATAATGTTGATTTGTCCTCCCTGCCCAGGGCCTTCAAGACCCTGGACGTACATCACCAAAGAGGTAATATCCTTGAAAATTAAATACTGGTATCAGAAGAAAGGACATTTCGTGATCTCCGTTGTCAATTCACCCAAATCCCAGAAGCTTGGCTGCTGTTGACTTGAGGAAGTGGGTCATTGGCCTTCAATGAAATAGCTTTGATGTGGGACAGTGGTGTGACCAGACACCAGGTTCTCCTCTCTGAGAGTTAACAGTGAAGAAACTAGCTCTGAAACTGTAAAGAAGAAAGCCAAATGCAAAACTTTGTGTTAAAAAAACAGTGCAGGTGCTCCTCAGAGAGAGTCTGCATACTTATCTCAGAGCCCAGGAGTCTCACACAAGAAGACCTTGTTTATATGAATTTTGTGGTTAAGCCTCATAAATTGCCAGGTGCCACCTGGATTTGAGAGTTCTGTATTGTGTTTAGTTGAAGTAACCTGTGGTTAGCACCAGGGTGGTACTGGGAGCTCGGAGGGACAGGGATAAGTGAGATAAACAGCACTGCAGTGTCTTTAAAAAGCAGAGGGGACACAGAAAGAGTGAGAGCACGCAGGAGAGAGAGCAAGCAAGCTTGATATTTGGAGCAAACTGGGCAGACATAGCAGCAGCTCTACAAACTGACAGTGAGCTAAAGGTAGGCTGGCAGTACTAATGACAGCATCCCAGATGCTTGTAGGACATCCGAGCGTTGGTTCTTTTTCCTGGTTTAATGTGCAGATCAATGATTTGATATTATATCTGCTTCCTCACCTCAGAGGTTGTTCTGTTCCTTTTGGTGAGACTATAAAGCAAGGTCTTCCTTGATGTGAGTAAAAGTATTGCAGTCTTGCTCATCTTCAGAAATGTATGAAATATTGTGGGAAGAAAGGGGATTTATTTTCTCTTTTCAAGATAAAAAGAAGCGATACTGAACAGAGCTGTCACAGTCGATTAAATAACCACAGCTGGGGGTTCATGCCTGGGGTTCACTCAGTAAGAATCTGAGTGGGGTAGGCAGGGAGAAGAAAGATTGTTCAGTGTGACCCCCAACTTAACAGAACACAGGCAAATTTAGCATGAGTAGCAGGAAATATTCCTAGCACTGGGAATATTTCTAGCTCTCACAAGAGAGCTGCTGACATCTCCATTGCCTGGGAGCTAGGCAATTCAAAGGGTTTGATGAGTAGTTTGTTGGCAACAATTATCTACTGCAGAAGGCCAAGGTCAGGTGACCTGAGAGGGCATCTTTGTCATTCACTTCTTCCACAGCATGTTCAATGAAAGAGAAAAAAAGAAAAGAACGCCTGAACTTTTCTTTAGCAGGGGTAAACCCTGTCTGATTCACTGGAGTTGGAGATTAATAGCAAGTGTTAGGTCATGGGTTTGGAGATGAGTACGGCACTATGGTGGCACTTAGTCAAAGGGTTAGAAGAGTAGAGAAAGTATTAAATATTTTTCTCTAAATGTACTTGTTGCTGGCTCTTTCTTTACAATGGTTTAGAGACTGTCCTGAGGAGGCATTACTCGTGGTTTAAGAGATTCTGAAGGTGCTGCTGGAGATGGTGAAATTACACAAATTTGCACAGGGTGTTATGTAGAAGAAAAGGATCTGCGGACCGTATAGGGCAACTAGCTATTCAACTACTCTGCAAGTAATAGAAACATAGGACTATGCAGGGGCAAATGGGTTATTGCTCAGTGTATAGATTTTACTAAGTCTGCCACAGGATGCAGCCAACAAAGCGAGACACTAGTAATGCTCTGGATACATCTGGGCACAGCTGCACATCACAGATCTATGAACAGCAGTGTACAAGCAAGCATGTTGCCAAGCTGGATTGGTGATGGACAGCAGGGGACTGCAGTGCAGACAGAGATATTTAGCAGTACAGGCAGCTGGACGGAGCAATGCAGGCAGATGGGGACAGCGGTATAGGCAGCTTGTTCTCAGTGGGATGAAATGAAGAGAAGCTGGGAAGAAAACAAATCTAAATTTTAGTTGCCAAGGCCTAATGAACAATTTTGAAGTTAAACACAGCTCTTAAGAAAAGAGCTGAGCAGACTGTCATTCTGTATCTGGAACTTAATCAAAGCATGCAGTCCTTTCCCAACAGACTCTGAAAGACTGTACTGAAATGATGCTTTATTGAAAGGTTATAAAGGAAATAATCTCAGAAACACCCTGGACATCCTCACTTTAGACCATGACTTGGATGTATTTCTTACGAAAGACACTTTCTGAATAGACACTGAACTGAGTTTTCTAGCAAGTTCTGTGGCGATATAACCAATTGAAGAAACCACAGTCATACCCAGGTCATTTCCCGTTCTAGCATATAGTCTTAATGTATAGTCTTCCTCATTTTTATTACTCACACCAACCAGATTAGTAATAATGATCATCACCACAATAAATCAGGAAACATAACTGAATCTTCTCTATATTGTTTGTTTACTTTGTGCACTTCTCATAGCCAGGTAGTGAAAAATAGGTTAGTCACTTTTGTTGTTGTTTCTACACAATTTTGTTTTCTAAGTCTGATGCAGTAGCAAGTTTCAGTGTTTGAGGTGAAAGTCTTGTATTTATTTTTGTACAATACCATATATCCATGGCAACCACATTGACATTACTTTTGGCTGCATGTCTATGAAAGCTAAAACCGAGGTCAAATTTGAACAGACATTTTCAGCTTTCCAGTACTAGTAATCCTTACAGAGATAGTTCTCAGCAGGGTGCTTAAACAGACGACTAACTTACAATGCATAAATGTTCTCTCTAGAGCAAATCTGCAGCCAGTATAAATTGCCATGTCTCCTTTAGAGTCCAGGAAACTATATTGCATCAACAGAGGATACACTCCTCCTGCTTTAATAGAGCTATTCACATTCATTAAGCACATGCTGACGTACCTTACAAAACTGGGGCCTGAATAAAGTCTACACTGGGATCGAGTAGTATGTGCTGCTCGGCCCATGTAGAATGGTATGTATTAAGATACTTATTAAATACTAATAATATAGATGCTAATTATATTAAGATCAGATCAAGGACTAAAAGTGGTGTGAGAGCAGTAGTCTTGCTGATTTAGGTAACACAGAATGAGGCAGGCAAAAGTCTATCTTTCACACACCAGTTGAGTTCAGTTTCGTATAAAACAGTCACCAAACTTTCAGAATTCTGTTGTCTATAGCAGCTTTACTTATGGTAAGCTCAGTCAGGTATAAGAAGGAAAGGTCAGATTTGGATATTCATACTGGATGACTAACGGCTTTACCTAAGGTGCACTGGTGATCTAATAGACATGTGGATACTTCAGGATCCAAGTCAAAACACATTCGGATACTTATCTGAGATACTGAGTGGACAGCCATGTCTGGGCCTCTCAATTCAGTAGGTGTCTTGGACAAGTCACTCACTTCCAAAGCATTTCTCAGTTAAAGTGATTAGAACTGTTCTATTAAAAAACATGGTATTATTAATTTTGGAGGAAAAGCTAACTTAGAGCTTCTTTCTCTTTCTCAGGTGATCTGGTTTCTTTAGAAATTGCCGATTTAGAATTGCAGATGTCAGTAGCATCACAAATGGACCTGCCTGAAGAAATTCAGCATCCGTATACAAAATTTTCTGAATGGAAGTTCAAGCTGTTTAAAGTGAGATCACTTGAAAAAATGCCTTCTGATGACAGCCAGCACATAAACAAAGATCAGGCAGAAGAGATCGCTTCTTCAAACAAAGAAATCATACTGCATAAAGATGAAGCAGTGCCAAGAGGAGAAAAGATGGACTTAATGGGCAATAGACAGGCACTTGAGAAAGATGCCAATGACATGAAAACACAATATAATACAGCTCATCAGAACAATCTGAAGCAACTTTGCCGCATTTGTGGAGTTTCATTTAAAACTGATTGTTACAAGAGAACTCATCCAGTGCATGGGCCGGTGGATGATGAAACTCTGTGGCTTCTGAGAAAGAAAGAGAAAAAAGCAACCTCTTGGCCAGATCTTATCGCTAAGGTTTTTAAGATTGATGTGCGAGGGGATGTTGATACTATCCATCCCACTCGATTTTGTCACAACTGCTGGAGTATTATCAATCGAAAATTCAGTAATGCTCCATGTGAAGTATATTTTCCTAGGAACAGCACAATGGAGTGGCAACCCCATTCCCCAAACTGTGATGTGTGCCACATTACCAGTGGGGGAGTCAAGAGAAAAAGCCAGCCACCCAGTGTACAACACGGCAAACGTGTGAAGACTATTGCAGAACGTGCTCGAACAAACAGAGGTGTAAAGAATCAAGCACAGGTAAACAACAAAAATTTAATGAAAGAGATTGTCAATTGCAAGAATATACATCTCAGCACCAAGCTGCTTGCAGTTGATTACCCAGTAGATTTCATTAAATCCATCTCTTGCCAGATCTGTGAGCATATTTTGGCAGATCCAGTGGAAACAACATGTAGACACTTGTTCTGCAGAACTTGCATCCTTAAATGTATCAAGGTTATGGGCAGCTATTGCCCCTCCTGCTGGTACCCTTGCTTCCCCACTGATCTGGTAACCCCAGTGAAATCCTTCCTGAACGTCCTTGGTAGCCTGGGTATAAGATGCCCTGTAAAGGAATGTGATGAAGAGATCTTGCATGGGAAATATGGCCAACACCTCTCCCGCCACAAGGAGATGAAAGAGAGAGAACTCTACAGCCACACAAATAAAGGTGGCCGACCGAGGCAGCATCTCCTGTCTTTGACCAGGAGAGCTCAGAAACATCGTCTGAGAGAACTGAAACGTCAAGTCAAGGCTTTTGCTGAGAAGGAAGAGGGTGGCGATATAAAGGCTGTTTGCATGACTTTGTTCCTGCTAGCTTTAAGAGCTAAAAATGAACACAGACAAGCAGATGAATTGGAGGCTATAATGCAAGGCAGGGGATCTGGACTTCACCCTGCTGTCTGCCTGGCAATCCGAGTCAACACATTTCTCAGCTGCAGCCAATATCATAAAATGTATAGAACGGTAAAAGCTGTCACTGGGAGGCAGATCTTCCAGCCTTTGCATGCTCTTCGCACTGCTGAGAAAGCCCTCCTACCAGGTTATCATCCATTCGAGTGGAAACCTCCCTTGAAAAATGTATCCACTGACACAGAAGTGGGAATTATAGATGGACTATCAGGATTGCCCCTCTCAATTGATGACTATCCAGTAGACACAATTGCAAAGAGATTTCGATATGATGCAGCCTTGGTTTGTGCCTTAAAGGACATGGAGGAGGAGATCTTGGAAGGCATGAAAGCAAAAAAGCTGGATGACTATTTGAACGGTCCCTTCACTGTAGTAGTAAAAGAGTCCTGTGATGGAATGGGAGATGTCAGTGAGAAACATGGAAATGGGCCTGCTGTCCCAGAGAAGGCTGTTCGCTTTTCTTTCACAGTCATGAACATTGCTATAGCACATGGGAATGAAAGCAAGAGGATCTTTGAAGAAGTAAAGCCCAATTCAGAGTTGTGTTGCAAGCCCTTGTGCCTTATGCTGGCTGACGAATCAGATCATGAAACACTGACGGCAATCCTGAGCCCTCTCATAGCAGAAAGAGAGGCTATGAAAAACAGTGAACTGCTACTTGAAATGGGAGGCATCCTGAGAACATTCAAATTCATCTTTAGGGGTACAGGATATGATGAGAAACTCGTGCGGGAAGTGGAAGGGCTGGAGGCCTCAGGTTCCACTTACATTTGTACCTTGTGTGATGCAACCCGCCTGGAGGCGTCCCAGAATTTGGTCTTCCACTCCATAACCAGGAGCCATGCTGAAAATCTGGAACGATATGAAATATGGAGGTCCAACCCATATCATGAATCTGTTGATGAGCTCCGTGACAGAGTGAAGGGTGTTTCAGCCAAACCTTTTATTGAGACCGTTCCCTCCATAGATGCGTTGCACTGCGACATTGGCAACGCAACAGAATTCTACAGGATTTTCCAGATGGAGATCGGTGAAGTTTACAAGAATCCTGATGTGTCTAAAGATGAGAGGAAGAGGTGGCAGCTGACTCTTGACAAACACCTCAGGAAGAAGATGAACTTGAAGCCTATGATGAGGATGAGTGGAAATTTTGCTAGAAAGCTCATGTCCAAAGAGACAGTAGAGGCAGTATGTGAATTAATAAAGAGTGAGGAAAGGCATGAAGCCCTAAAAGAACTAATGGACCTTTATCTGAAGATGAAGCCAGTGTGGCGATCTTCATGCCCTGCCAAGGAGTGTCCAGAATTGCTGTGCCAGTATAGCTACAATTCACAGCGTTTTGCTGAGCTCCTGTCTACGAAGTTCAAGTACAGATATGAAGGCAAGATTACAAATTATTTCCACAAAACCCTTGCTCATGTTCCTGAAATCATTGAAAGAGACGGGTCCATTGGGGCCTGGGCAAGTGAAGGAAATGAGTCTGGAAACAAACTCTTTAGGAGGTTTCGAAAAATGAATGCCAGGCAGTCCAAATGCTATGAGATGGAGGATGTCTTGAAGCATCACTGGCTATATACTTCTAAGTACCTCCAGAAGTTCATGAATGCTCATAAAACATTAAAAAGCCAGGGCTTCACCATTGATCCAGAGGATAGTTTAGGTGACTCCTTGCCACTGGAGGTCATGCAAAGCAATGATTCAGCAGAACTCTAGATGTAAAATGCATTTGGTGTTGGGTTTGTGATGGTGTCTTCCTGGAAGGAGGCAGCTCCTTTTTCAGGCCTGCAGAAGTACAGGGAAGTCTGAAATGATGATTTTTACACTCCCTGTTAAAGGTGCTGAGTGGAGTTTAATAAACACCATGTCTGTTGGGAGTTTCCAAGAGGCAATGCAGTGGTGCATTTACAAGTTGATATGTGAAATGAAAGCCGAAACAAATTGCAAAGAAGGGTCTTCAGTTTATTTTGGTCTTAGAGTGTTGTTTATTAATGAGAATGCCAAAGTAAACAAGGTTTTATATACAGTAGTGTTTTGGAATGAATATGATTCTGGAGAGTTATGACAGTTCGTGAAAAAGGGAGCATGGCTATTTGTACTGTTTGCATTTTAAAAACTATTTTACTATTTACTTTTTAAGAGTGTTTGATTATTTTATTGATGGTCCTTTGGCTTTTAAAAGTACAGATTTGTCAGTGAGACACTTGGGTAATTGTTTTGGAATAAAGTTCTGTTATTTTTATATAAAATACTGACTAAAGATGCAGAGTTTGATCTCACAAACTTTAAAAAATATTATTATTTAACATTTATATTCTAGTACTGCTTAGGAGCAGATGGTGGTTTCACCATGATAATTTAGTATATGAAGATATAGGAGAGGTAGCTGGAATTTTTGAAAGAAATTTTTGTCGTAGTCTGTTTACTTTAAAATGCAAACTTGTACATGTGCTCCTAAATTAGGATTTACAGTGCTTTGTGGTTATCTCACTATACAAAGTACATTCAAGCTCTGCTGTGTAGCTTGTTGCTTCATGAGCATTTTAGATTTCTATGGTGACTTCAGTATATAGCATAATTTGTATTAGTAGAGTTTTATTGGGTGAATTCCTGGCCTCACTGAAGTCACTAGTAAATTGTCATTAATACCAGCAGGTCCACAGTTTCACCAAGTGACTTTAGTCACACCAGACGTGTTTCTCAGGAGATGGATATTACCTTGATCAGATACATGCCAGTGTTCTGATCTTCTCTATTAGGATATTTCACCGACCACTGCTGATATGCTCCAACTGTTTCTGATACCGAGCTTTTTCACACCTGGGATACACCACACTCATAGTCTCATTTTCCAGATCTGTATAAGAGAAATGATATTTGTTAAGCTCAGAGATAGTTGGCATACAAGATTAGTTAAAAGGCAATGAACTGTCTTGAAATTACTGCATACTCTATTTTACATTATTATGGCAATGTTTAGTTGGCATTCCTCTGTACTGTATTAGATGAACCATTTTGTTGGTGGTATTTGCCTTTCTGAAGTAGTATTTAGAATATTTATAGATCACAATTCTATGAATTTAATTCAATGACATATTCATGAAATATACAAAAAAGTACCTGAGATGCCCTGAAATCATCTAGCCTTTCAGATTTGCACCTGTAGCTATGGTATTACTGCATTTGGAGTAGTATTTCTGAAACAAGATTAAATGCAGAAACAATCAAAGCATAAATCTAAAAGAATCCGCTTTTCGTTTTTATTTTGATGTGGCAGAAGTTGGTTTGTGAGTGTAAGCGAGCAACAAGCTTAAAGAATTAATGGTCTGAGGTTTATTTAGTAGTATCTTGTTCATGTTATTTACTATATCTTTGAGGGTCTGATATTAACCATTTATGGACAGTGAAAAAACAGAGTTAATTGTTATTAATTAGTACAAATATTAGTGTTATTCTGATTATGTCTTTCTTTTGATTTTATTAATTAAAATACTATTTTAAAGTATTCTGTAATTTAGGATTTTGTTTTAATACTTTTTAAAAATATAGGTTAACATTATATATTTAACATTTGCAGCTAGAAATAATATTTTTTACTTAATTTACTTTTCTTAGCAGTCATAAGGACTACATCATCTTTTGTATGGTGTATCACATCCATCTACACTTACTGAGTGTTCATTTCTAGCTTAATTTATTTTTTTCAATTGTTTGAATGAAACAAATATTTCCCATAAAGCATAAATACCAGGTCTATGTAAGTATCATTCTTTACCAATAAATGCAGACAACAAGTTTTCCAGGGAGTATAAATATCAGGTATAAAAAGTATCCTTTAGCAGTAAATGCAGATATAGTCTGCATTTTTGGTCGCCGTATATTTGATTGTGCAAATAGTTGCACACTTTTCTTTTTTCTCTGTATGTACATTTGGGACAACTGTATTACCTTATGTTTTATCCTTGACTCTGCCTGAATAACCTAGGGCCCAGTTTAACAATCTTGACTCACCTCATGGTGATTTTCACTCCATTTAAGTGGTATATACAGTTTTTTCTGCCTTTTGCACAGGAGTGAATTTCACCCCCAAGTAATCTGGACCTGTTCATTGCAATATATATGTGCCACTGGAGTGACAGACCAGACTTTGTTCATTCTGCACGTGTAATTTCAGTGACTCTGCTGATATTTTCAAATTCCCAATTCACTTTAACGAGCAGCTGATGTCGCAGCAAGTGATTCATCTCACTGCGTTCAAAAGGGTTGTGTAAGTTTTATCCATATATGTATGATTTCTCAAGACGAGGCTTATATCCTGGGGTAAGTCGTCTGACTGAACAGAACCTTGATGGGGACAGAGGAATGCGGTGCATGTGAAAGTATTCTTTTTTGAAATATTATTAAGCCATCAAGACACGTTTTGCATTCTGCCAGCTCTGGGCAGGATAACTGACACAGAGAGCTACTAGTATGTTTTTTTTTCTTTTCTTTAGACTTGAATCTAGTTTAATCTTCATCTTTTCTTTTGCTTGAATCTAGTTTAATCTCCTTTTTCCCTATCGTTGACATCTTCTGTAAACCAAGTGACACTCTTTGAGAGTTTTGAACTCATTAGAACAAACAGCACTGAAAGGGTAGGAACCTGCAAGTGAAACTTTTGTAAATGGGGATAACAATGCTGCATGCACACAGCCATGCATCAGAAGGCAAACAAATTCTGACTGCAGACAGGTGCATCATTTGGTTATGCAGTCTATTGTTAAGCTTTTTGATTTTGAACAGGCTTTAGAAAAATGGAGACACTTCTATTCATGGTACTCTTTCAAAGCTTTACATTTTCTTTTTTATGTTAATACTTGGTACAAATCCTTCAGTAAATCATAATAAATAATTTTCTTGTTCTGAAATTGTATTGATGGTAGTTTTTATACAATCACATTATGTATCTTGTTTTGTTTGGTTTTATTCAAGGTCTTTGTATTGTGAATTGCCATGTTATGAAATGATGTGAACTATATTAGAAGCCATGATTCTGGTCTCACATATTTTTTTCCTCACAGGAATAGTTCTATTGACTTTCAGCAAATCAGCTTTGACTTTTAGTCAGGTAGTTCAGAAACAAATTTTAGGTATTTACAGCATCCTAATGTCTGACTACACTGAGTTCTGTGCTTTGTTTTACCACATGGCTTCATAATTTTACTTTTTCTTACTGCATTACAGTTTCTTAATTCATGAAACCTGTTTAAAATAAAGATCATATAAACATTTAAGTTTCCAGCTTTGTGTTTCTTACCAATTTTTCAACTATGCACATAATTTCATGGTAATGGCCTTACTTTTCATTCAGATTCTGGATGCTGTTCATATTTAGTCTGTTCTAATACCCAGAGACAGCTGTGATTCCAGCCCTATTCTGGAAGTCACTAAATTAACACAAATGAAGATTACTTTGTGAGTCTCAGCAGTCCTTTCAGCACCTTCCCTTGCAGGCAACTGTTTGACAGAAAACTAAACTAATTTAAAAACAGTTTTATTTAGTCTGTAAATAGCTTTTGCTTCATTTAAAAATACCATACCAGTGTTTGTTTAAAATCAGCCTTGCACTGTTATGTCCATGCTAATAAGTTAAGCCTCTTTACTGGCTTCTGTGCATCTTTTTTATCAAATTTTGGCTCCTCATCATAGACTGAGCTGCAAAGATTAGTTCCAATCTACGTTTCAGTTCATGATTTGTACCTTCCCTTTATTCCACTTCAGAAAATCTTTCTTCCCTTCAATGATGTCTCAGGGTCAAAAGACTTATGTAAACCAACTGGTTTGGATGGAATTAATGATGCGCAAATTAAGCTACCTGATTTCCTTGTGCAATCAGGTAATTAGACATCTAATTGCTGGACTTTATATCACCAACTTAGTTCTTTCAGCTGACCTTGAATTATAGATGTTGGATGGAAAAAACAGAATCCGTATTAAAAAAATCCCAAGCTTCAGAGGGTTTCTTGGTAAATTAGGATGATTTAACTCCTTTATTTCTAAATCTGTGATAACTTGACTGAATTTTACTTTCCATGTATTCCTATTAGAATCAGGATCAGATGAAGAATAATGAGGCCTGTCACTGCTCTTCTTCAGAGCAGTGCGTTAGGTGACTCTGGCATAATTTTCAAACAGCTGACCAGCTGCAACTCCTAAGTGTGGGAGGCTTCTCCACCAAGTTTAATATTGCCCATAATACAAAAAGACATACTAGAAAGGATTTAATTAACACCTCTTCTAGCAGCATCGGGAGAGAGGTCAAGAGCTGTATTTTCAAGGCCAGCTCTTCCTCTGAAGATGGGCATTCTGACCCAGTGGACAAGGGAATACACAATAACTACCACCTGAAGGAGGTCCTGCACACCTGTGGTAGTGGCCAGTGTCCTGTTCTTCCTGTATATATGTATGTATTGAGAAATCTGAATGTTTATAAGGTTACTGGCTTGGTTTTTTTAAAGAAAAAAATGGGCTTTGGTGTCACAATTTTCAAAGGTCAAGTAGAGACACCGAAACGGGAGTTTGATTTTCAGATGCTGTTGCTTAAGCCCTTCCAGAAGTTAGTCTTGTTTGAAATGGGAAAGGGTAGGAAATCAAATATGGAGGGAGCGATAGCCGCCGATCATGAAAAAAAGTAGTAAGCGAGTCGTTCTGTCTTTAATACATGGAGTCTAGCAGTAAATAGCTTTAAAGATTCCTCTTCAGTCTGAATTCAATCTTTTCCTTCTGCTTTGGGCTCCCAGTTGCATTACTTCCACTCCTTTCAGTGGTTTATTGGTGCAATGAGTCACTCTGAACTACGACACATGCTTTAATGCTACCACTAAAATTTGTGCTGTACCTTTCCTGTAGATTAATCAGGTACTTCAGGGTCCAAGCACCTTTCAAGAACAGTAAAATCCATATATTATTCTCGTAAAAGCTGATAATAACAACATAGTGTTACTAAAATGTGTCTGGAAACCATGATGCTGCTTGTTGTTGTTAAAAAACACATAGGTCAGTTGGATGCAGATACCACAGAGATTTACTTTTGCACTCAAATCTACTTCTTTTTATCCTCTAATTCTAACCTGCCTGAGGAAGAAACATCTTGTATTGATCAGCTGGTTTTGAAGAAAATCTATGCTCTAACAAGTACATGACTCAAAATTGTCATCAGAATTATCAGGGAACTAAGTACTTTCTGCAGGCTTGAATGCTATGTCAAATGTCCTCTTTACAGGCTGATGTTCATATATCTCTTTATGTTTGAGTCCTTTGGAATAGTATATTTTACTTTTACTTCCTCTTCCTGCAGTGACTATAGTCTCTGAGCTGTGATTTAATGCTGCTTGTACTGCCCTTCACTGTGAGGCTGGGACATGGTTTGACCAAGCAATTTCTCCCCCCTACTCAAATAAACCATACATTTAAAAAAAGCGTAGCTCAAGCATACAGTACACTAACATTAGGGGCCTGATGAGGAATATTGTAAGCCTGACTGTGAATTGCTTTTTTCATAGCCATAGCCTTAAAGTAGAGAATAACAATTCAGGTAAGAATTAGAAGGGGCCGCACTCTGTACTTGTGCTTGCCACATACTGACCATACCCGCTCTCAGCTCCTAGGGGCTCAGGGAGTCACTGCAGCTGCAGGAATCAGTTCTGGAAACTCAAGACATGCTCCCAACATACTGCAACCACACCACCAGTGCCTGAGCCACCAGGCTTTATCTCAGGCTGAACGTCACTTCTGCTAGGCCAGTGTTGAGCTTTTTCTTCGGAAAATGTTTCCATCCTTTCATTTGTCTGCACTAGCAGACAAATTTGTCACACAATGTTGGTTCTGAGGAGTTTGAGATAATGACAGTAATTGGGGGAGGTAACAGGCAAAAGTTTGGACTGGACATCGGCGCGGAGTTCAGTAACTGTGGGAAGTTTTTTGTTGTAAAACGGTGAAGGGATGAGGGGTGGGGTTTTGTTGTGTGAGCATATTGTCCCGCTTTGTTGGAGTTGTGATGACGTGGCTTTAATTTTGGTGTGGATTTTTTTTGGTTGATGTAAATGAAGTCTATGAAGAGTGTGTGATGAATGTACATTTTAATGACAATTCAGCTGAGTAAGACCTATGACTGACCTACAAAAGGACATGCTGACTGTTGAATTTCACCAGTTTGAACGGACTTTAAATGGGCATGGTATTAATTTATTCCCTGGAAAAACATATAGCATTACATACTCTGAGCTTAGGTAAAGTAGCATGACAAAGTAAATGGGAAGCTGTCATTGAAATCTATGAATTTATGCCAATATCAAACTGGTGAGAGGGGAGTCGGGGTGATACACTTCCCATTTACAAGCTCTACCCAAACTATACCTCCCTCAGCACAGGAAAAGGTTGGAAATGGAAACTTTGTATGGTTGCCCTTTACCTTCCTCTCCTGTTGACTTGTGATGGTTTTAAGGCGGCTACTGTACATAAACGGCTGTGTTGATAGGACTACCGTGCTACACGTGCTGCTTTGTAAAGGAGTGGCTGCTCAGGGTCTGCACATAGCAATCAAATGGCTGACAGCTGCTCCTGGTTTTCTTTTTTTTACTCAGGGGTCTACCATGAGAGCTGGACTGTGAGTACTGAGCTGTTATTGTTGGCTCACAAATGTTGAGCTGATGGTATTGATTTTTTGAAAAGATGTTTGGAGAGGTAATAAAAATAAAAAATAAAATCAAGAATGATGAGGTTTTGCAAATAGCCAATAAAAGAATCCACAAAAAAGTTACTAAACTCTTGGGTTATTCAACCTTGACAATGTCCTTTTCAATCTGAATCCAATCTTCTCCTCGTGCTTTGAGCAGCCAGCTGCATTTGTTTCCACCCTTACAATGCTCAATGAGTCACTCTGAGCTACAGCTTGCACTTTTAAGCTTTTGTACTCTACACAGTCACCCTGGAAGAGCAGAGAAAGAAATGTGTAGTGAAGGACCTGAAGTAAATGATAAAAGTCCTGCTCATCAGAAGGAACTTCTTCTGAAGTCAATGGGAGCTTGCAGCATGGGGCGGCTGTGAAGCTAGACCCCCCTTATCAGACTTCAGATGAACCTCCTTTCAGAGACTTTGGGATTTACAGTGTTTGATTTACCACCCTACCCCCTCCCAATACAGTCATTTTTATTATAAACTTTATTAGCTTACTAGATTTTTAAAAATACAAACACAAAGCAGTTGTTGAGCACAGTGGTTTAAAAAAAGAATTTGATTTTTACTATGAGATGATATTCCACGTCTATAGCCAAAACTGACATACAATCATTCAATACCTCTCAAAATCAAAAAATTAATTATCCAGAATTAAATGCTCCATATGTAAGCTTTCCATAATGGAAGTGCCTGAAGAAAACTGACCTTCAGTGTCTGAATATTTCATTATTTCTGACACGAGGGACTTAAGCCACCACTTTAGTTTAAAACCAGAGTAATTAGTCTAAATTTATTTCATTATACCAACATAAAATTGGAGGACTGCAGTTATAAATTAGGCCAAATATTTCTAGAACGACTCACTAAGATTAGAAAGTAAAACGGGTAATATAATGTTCTTTATGGACAGAGGCTAACACCAATAAGTACACGGGATAATGTCTTATACTACTGGTAATTCCATTAAACTCACTGGGGATAACCGCAGAGTAAGTTATAGCATAACATACAGCACAAAGTTACCAGTATCTGGCTGTGTGCTTGTACAATGCCCTCTATGACAGGGTTCCTATCTGGATATTACAAAAAAACACGTAAGAGGCAAAATAAACTCATGAGCTTTGAAATGTAACTGAAATATTGAGATAATTAAAAACAATTAAATAGAAAGGTCTCTTCAAGCTCAAATAACCCATTCTGTTTCAACCATTACTAGTTGTCTTTGTGATTTCACGTCCTCCCAGGAGAATACAAATCAGCAGTGCAAATCTATTCAAACAGTCTCCGAAGAAAGGACTTTTTCGTGGGTGTTGTTAACTTCATGGTTGTCTTTTTGCGCAATGGTTTCATGGGTTGCTTTTTCAGGCGCATCACCTTTTTGGGAGTTTGTAGCCCTTTATTAAGGTCAACATGCTCATTGCAGAAGTATTTGACATTTGCTTCTGAGAGATGTAGGAGCATGCTCTCCGAGAGATCCATACATTGTGCGTGGACCCAGTGGCCAGCCCCGCTGGAACACAGGATCATTGCAGGCTTGTTGAGTTCTGTTGAATAGAAAGGGACCCAGGTGTTAATGTCAATATTGCAACTGGCAGAGCAGGTGATCCAGTAGCCCGTTTCTGATTCATCTTCTTCATCATCTTCATTGTAAGTGTCAGTATCATCAACATCAAAGCTATTGGCTTCAGCACTAAAACAAAACTCTTCTGAATCTTCAAATGGAGTGGAGTCTCCAGGGTCTTCGGTCGATGTCTGACTGCAAACTTGTGCTGTCAGTTCTTCCTCCTTGTCCTCTTCTGCTCCTTTGCATCTCAAGATGTAGAAGTAGTTTGCATCTGAGATTAACTGTTTGTTGGCCCCTGGAATGCCCAGCAATACAGACCCTTTGCCCATATCACAGCCAAACCACATCCTGCAGTGTTTAATATCTGGTGTCCAGTCCGGGCTTGCCCTTTCAACAATCTCTATCTTATTGTCTTCCAGAACTATGCTGTTACACACCAACCGTTTCTGGTTGTCAGACTGGTAGCCCCCGACAAGGACAAATTCGGTGTCACCGGTTTGAGTCACTATAGCACTTGACACAGATATCCCTCCTGGCAAGACGGTGCAGGTCACGGCTGGGCTGCCCAGTGGGAGATCAACTTTTAGCTTGTACAAGCTGGGGGACCTGGTGTTATTTTGAAGTGAATGGCCTCCCAAAATGTAGATTGTATCATTTCTGGCAACTGAAACATGGAAAGAAAGTCCATCCTGAAGCTCTGGAAGTATGTATGACGTACAGCATCCGAACTCAAAATCAATGAGAAACACAGATGGCAAGCAGTCCACTACGCTGTTCCATTTTTCAGTGGTTCTTTGTGCAAGAGGAGTATATGATCTCCCTCCAAATATAACGCTTATGCTTTTTCCCTGGCTATGAACTACGTTAATTGTATGCCCATATCTAGCTTCAGGGACATCTCCACCCAGGTCTTTCTCAATGCACTGGAATGTGGTTTTCTTGCTATTTTTGCTTACCAGACTCATAATGTAAATCTTATCAGAAAGGTCATTGTTAGGTGTTTTCCCACCATGGATGACATACTGGTACTCATCAGACTCTGCATTGCTTCTGAGCGTGCAAAGAGCAGGGTAGCGGAGAGGGGGGAGGTAGCAGGAGTCTTTAGAGAAGGCAGCAGGTTTCATTTTGAGTTCATTCTGCTTTATTTCGAGGAGGAAGACACCAGTGGGACAGGATCTTTTTGGCCACCCTTTCTGCCCAAAAAAGAAAACATGCCCATCAAAATTCAGGAGAGAGAAGCCCGGCTGAAGCAAGGATGAATTACTGACTGCTGATACCGCCTGCAGTGACATTTCATCCGCTGACTGGGCCATACTGTGAGCAGTATCTGAGAAAAAAAAAAAACAAAAACAAAAGAAACAGGTGAAACACGCTTTAGACCCTGTGCGAGTTGTTTAACAGCACTTCAATAAATCGCATTGAAGTTGTACTTCAGGTCACGCTTTGANCCTGGGGCAGCCTGCCTGGGGGGCTCGCCGGCTTCCCGAGGCCGGCACCCCGCTGGTGGGAAGGGAGGGGAGCTCCCCTCCCACCCGGGCCCCTGAGCCCCGTCCTGCTCCGTAGTCAGTGAGCTGAAGTAAGTGCGTAGGTAGCCAAGTGCAAACTTCAGGTGAACATTCTGCAGTTTTACAAGGAAAACATCAAGATTTGTTGAAGGCATTTAGGAGCAGGCGATGCCAGTTGTGTTTCTAATCGTGTAGGTAATCGCTGAAGCGGCACAGGGAGAAGCTGTTGGTGCCGGGGTGAATCTCGCACGCTTGCGCTGAACAGCCTGCTTGGGGCAACTTGGGAGTCTAGCTGCCAGGTCTTTTCATAGTGTGATCAAATTCTTCAGCTTTGATGTTTGCTGTTTGCTCATGCTTTCGTGAATAGGTTNAGGTGAAACACGCTTTAGACCCTGTGCGAGTTGTTTAGCAGCACTTCAATAAATCGCATTGAAGTTGTACTTCAGGTCACGCTTTGAGACCCAAAAAAGAGACTTTCTCCGCAACTCAAGACACGAATCAAGCAAGAGTTCCGCGGCCTACGAGCACGTACAACCCGAAGCTTTCTGTGTGCGGCCCCCGGCTCTGCGCTGGGCCGACCTCCCCGCTGCGGGCCCGGCCGCTCCCATGGAAACGGCGGCCCCGCGGCCTGCTGGGGCCGGTAGTTCTCGCTTGGCGCCTCGGCCCGGCCCGGCCCGGCCCGGCGCAGCGCGGGGCTGCCTCGCCGCTGCTCGTCTCGTCCCCGGGCTTGGGGAAGCAGGANGGGGTGAATCTCGCACGCTTGCGCTGAACAGCCTGCTTGGGGCAACTTGGGAGTCTAGCTGCCAGGTCTTTTCATAGTGTGATCAAATTCTTCAGCTTTGATGTTTGCTGTTTGCTCATGCTTTCGTGAATAGGTTTCAAGGAGTATCTTTTTTTGCCTGTTCAGAAATCTAAAAGAGTTTATGCAGTCAGCCTGGATAGTAACACTGAAAGAGCTTTGGAGAGCACAGACACCAGAGAGGGGAACAACTGCCCGGTTCATTGGCACTGTCCTTTGGTGACAACAGAGTCGTGCCTTTTAGTAAATGTCCAAGTTCTCTGTCCCAGCCTTTGCCAAATCCCTAGAATTTAAAGGTGTGAACTAGCTTTCAAATACAGTATTTGAAAAAAAAAACCCAAACCANTACAACCCGAAGCTTTCTGTGTGCGGCCCCCGGCTCTGCGCTGGGCCGACCTCCCCGCTGCGGGCCCGGCCGCTCCCATGGAAACGGCGGCCCCGCGGCCTGCTGGGGCCGGTAGTTCTCGCTTGGCGCCTCGGCCCGGCCCGGCCCGGCCCGGCGCAGCGCGGGGCTGCCTCGCCGCTGCTCGTCTCGTCCCCGGGCTTGGGGAAGCAGGACTGGAGGGGTTAGCGGGCAGGCGGCGGGTGAGTAGGGCCGGGGCCGCCAGCGGGCCGGTCTCCTGACGATGGGATTCGGCTCCGAGGCGTCCGGGGACGGAGGGACCAGCGCCGGGCATGACAGGAGGCGGGCTGTCTCCTGCCCGTCTCTCGCCCCTGAGGCANCTCGCACGCTTGCGCTGAACAGCCTGCTTGGGGCAACTTGGGAGTCTAGCTGCCAGGTCTTTTCATAGTGTGATCAAATTCTTCAGCTTTGATGTTTGCTGTTTGCTCATGCTTTCGTGAATAGGTTTCAAGGAGTATCTTTTTTTGCCTGTTCAGAAATCTAAAAGAGTTTATGCAGTCAGCCTGGATAGTAACACTGAAAGAGCTTTGGAGAGCACAGACACCAGAGAGGGGAACAACTGCCCGGTTCATTGGCACTGTCCTTTGGTGACAACAGAGTCGTGCCTTTTAGTAAATGTCCAAGTTCTCTGTCCCAGCCTTTGCCAAATCCCTAGAATTTAAAGGTGTGAACTAGCTTTCAAATACAGTATTTGAAAAAAAAAACCCAAACCAAAAAAACAACCTCTACTTTTTAAACCCTCTACATTTTAATTCTTTATTTTGAAATCTTTAGGATTCATGTTTTCCTTGCTCCTGCTTTGCATTTTGCTGTAACAACTAAATCAAGACTGAAAAGGTTTCTTTTTTAAGGAAGGATTGGTATCTTCTAGTGATGTGACATCAAAACTTGGGCATTCCAGAACAACATAGCGTACAGTGAGTGTCACTGTAAGATCTGGGAAGCGATGACACTGACTACATCAAATTGCCGTCAGCATGTGTTCTCATGTACAGTAGGAACTGTTGTACCTCCTTTGTGTACTGCCTGCCCACTCCACTTTCTGGTATGCAAACTGCTGTGCTAGAATATGGATCTGCCATTAAGAGCTTTCAAAGGTAGGTGAGCCTGGTCAGATGTGCTTAGGCCAGAGCACACAGAGTAGGCATAGCCAGTGAGTCTGTTTTAAAGGTAATCCATGGAATAGCTGTCTTACCTTTTGGATGTTGTAGAATCATCCAAAGATCATGGTCAGGTTCTGTTCACTGCATAGCAAGTCCTAATGCCTCTGGCCTGAAGATGGTAGTTTTTTCTACATTTAGATTCCTTTTCAGAAATACTGCACTGTAGGTGAAGTTCAGTTATGAGTTAGTTAAATTAGTGAACCCTGTTCTGAGCATGTCAGTATACACAGCAGGTTTTGCTCTTACTTGCATGAAGAAAGATTTGTCAAGTTATTTACCTTCAGATGATAACGCTAAACAGGAATCTCTGCAGCTTGTTTCTTACAGCCATTCAAAAATGGTGGTGTTAGAGGAGCTTGTACCAAGCTGGGTTTACTGGGTTAGATTTCCTTTGTCTCTTCTTTCATATTGTTTGGCTACTTAGCTTCTTTGTTTTTACAGGATCTTTAGAAAGGTAATATGTCTTTCATACTGAAGATTGGCATCACAATCACATCTGTAAATTAGTGTTCTATATTTTGTAACACTAGTGTTCTACATTTGACTGCTGGTTTAGATTCGAAGTCTAACAAGAGTATTAAAAATTGCAAACAATTTAATTGAAATGTTGGCATTCATCTTACAGTCTTACATGTACTTCAAGAATCTGCAAATATGACAACTATTAGTGTCCACAATATCACAAACTATTTCCCAAATATCGACCGGTACTCAGTTCGGAAGAGTATACTGTCGGAAGAGACTGTTGCAGATACAGAGTGGAGAAAAGACCAATGAAACTGATTAAAAGTGAAACTGATAGACAGAATTTACTGGTTAAATAAACACACTTAAACACACCTCCTCCTTGTCATCCCTTAATATTTCTTGAACTTTACATAAGCAAGCAGTTCAGTAAGTAACAGAGAATATTTATCCTAGATTTTCTGACAGAAGTAGCTCCTTAGGCACTTGCTGGAATTGCTTTGGCTTTGCAGGTTGCTTCATGCTAATTATGGTGTGTTAATACAGTGTGGGTGATCTTTGGCTATGCTGACCTCCACCTCTAACCTTCCAATACCACTGATTCCTTTGGGCCAACACTCATCTGACCCTGAGCAGCTTCAGGGAGCCCAAAAGGTAGGAATCTAACCTTGTAACTAAAAAGTTTAAAGTTTTTTTGTGGCTTTATGCTCAAAACCATGCCACTGTGGAGTTGGATTGGCATTAGTGCCATCGTGGAGGGGAAACAGTCAAATGCCTTTGTTGTGGTGCAGCTCAAGATAAATGGGAAAAGACACTATGAGAAGTAAAGGTGGATAAATAGAGAAGGGTGGAGTTACATAAACAATTACCAGTTACGGTGACTTGAGTCATGCTTCATCATATTTGGTATTTTTATAAAAGATCAAGCTCCAAGGATTATACAAATAACTGAGAATCTCAGCATTACTTTTATAACCCCTGTATTTGAGAAGTGAACTGTAGAGAACTGAGCTTGAAACTAAGCTAACAGAAAGAAGAAAACTAATATTCTGCCCTATTTTATTTTAAAATCAAACTTAGGATTTTGAGCTTTTTTTTTCAGTTAATAGTTGTTTGTATGGCAAGAAGAGATTACAAGGAATTCAGATTTAGATAGATTTCAGTGGGAGGTTTATTTACAGAACGATCAAATGAAAAGAGAAGGTGCTTTTTAAAAGCACTAGCTAATGTAGTTTGAAATGTGCTTAGTATGGAAATAGACATAGTTGCAATTTTGTATGTGGGGTATTATTTCAGAAACTATATTAAGCGTTCACTGAGAAGTATAGGATTGAGTGTGTTCTAGAAACAAGGGGTAGGATTCAGGTGCCTAAACATCAAGTGACATTTCATATGCCTTTGGATAGTCTTCTTGTCTTCTAGCTTCTGCTGTGGAAGGTGGCAAGTCTCGCATAGGTCCTGTGTCTTAGGTCCTAGAAAATCTACAGTTAATAAAATGTCACTAGATTGCTATGTTTAGGCACTGAGACACTCCCAAACTGCGTTTACTACTTCTTGTTCTCTTTGGCCCTATGTAGTAACTGTTTGTTCACCTGTGTGCTGTGCCTGTTACCTGATTAGGCAACAAAAACATTTTAAACGGGAGAACAAGTGAGAACAAGAGTGAATAATCAGTAGTGCTGTTTGGTGTGACATTTCATATTAATATTTGTCAACATTAAAAAAGACCGTGTTAATAATAATTTCACAGTAATTTGAACACTACCAAATAAAGAATGATTGGATCTTATGAACTGTAGCAAACCCAAAGCACCTTCAATTTACGCAAAGATAAGGTATTTGAACAGCACTACTTGGACAGTGAGAGAATGGATTGCAGGATAGCATCGAATCTTAGTTGGTAAATGCTCATTGCTGACCATTAAATTCTGTCATTAGTTTGCAGTTATTTTCTACTTGGCATGAACACAGATATCTACAGTAGAATTAAATTTATTTTGCAATACTGTATATTGCTTTTTTTTTTTCCTCTGACTGATCTGCAGGCTCTCCCTTTGCAAAATGAAAAAGCATACCCCTGAAAAGCAAGTGCTGTTCCCAAATTCTTCACAATCAAAATCCTATCCAGACACCCACAGAGCTTTGAAGTCCTCCATAAACAGGCTTAAAGGAAGGAAATCTTTATGTAGTATAATTTCTCAAAACATTCACTGAGCGTATCAACCAAGTTTGCTTTGGGCAAAACAAGAAGTTAGACATACCTGGCTGAAAGGGGTTTTTAGCGTCCTCCGGAATCTTTCTATGTAATTGGGATTCAAATGTGAGCACTTTGAGGAATCTTCTCTGACAGCACAGGCGTCTTGTGGCATGGAGAGACAGCCTGATGCAGGGGAATCTATCGGCTTTATTTGCAGATGTGCTCCTGCGAACTAGGTCTGCTGTGGCTAACTGGCTGTGACTGTTTTGTTTTTCCTTTCCTCTCTTGTCTTCAGATGGCACAACAAGAAACCCACCAGCCTCCAGAAGCTTTAACTCTTTGCAGTAGAACCAGACCAGAGTGAGGGTAGATGTGTGTTAGTTATAAATGTAAACGTCTGCAGCGTATGCTCCTTTATAGTTTAATTCTTTACACTGCTAAAGCTGTCAAGCTCATGATCTTTTTGTGAATTTTTCAGTGCTATTGGAATATAAAAATGTAATCTAAAGTAATTATTGAGTTCAAAGAAAAAATTATGTCAATAGCTAGTAAAAGAAAACATCTCCTGGTGATTGGCGTACTACTGCTTTCCACGGGAATGCTCTGCTGCAGGAAGGTAGTGACATTGAAACAGAGCAAAGGAAATGACAAACGCATGCAACCCAGTGAGTGAGGGCTGACTAAAAGTCCAATTCAAAGTCCACTGAAGTAATTAGGAATGTCTTTTTTTCTACTCCAGTGGCCTTCTGATCGGACCTGAAAAGACTAATAAAACTTTGCACCCTTCTGTGGCATTTTTCATCAGTTTCACAGTGCTTTTCTCCAACAGAAAAATAATTAGACTCTGGGAAGTCCTCTGGGAACATATCCTTTCAACAGCTAGCAGTGCTGGGGCACAGAGGATAAGCCACTTGCATAAGATAGCTCACCAAATAAACAGAAAAACCTGGAAAACAATTCACTCTTCATAGCTCCCTGCTTTTGTTTTCCTGGCCCTACTTCACCCACTCCTGAGTTACAACATCTGCTGCACAGTATTTTAGAAATATTTCATCTCCCATTTGAAACTGCTGGGAGAGTAGAAGTAGAAAGAGCTTGAAATGGAATTTCATTAGTATAGCAAAGCAAACATACCAAATGTTTGTGAAAATTGTCTTGAGACGTTCAATAACTGTAATGCAGATAGGATACGGTGACGTTTCTCACCTGAAATACAGCAGCTCTAAGGCACTGTGCCCTGTAGCATCCATATGGGCCTATTGTTTCTGAAACAAAGATAGAAGTAGACTATACTGCAGAGTTGAGTGCTGGAGAACTTCCCCCAAATTTAAGGGCATTTAGATCACATTTCTATTTTCAGTAGCACCTAGATGATACTTGACAGCTTCTTATCCAAGTGCTTGATGTGGTCTAATCTGTTTGGGTTTGTGATCAAAGATTTAGATACAAATGTTTAAGTGAAATCCTGCCTCCAGTTGTGTCCCATTTAATATTTGACATTAATTTTATTCTTCTTCTGCCAGTTAACATGCCTTATCTTTAGAAATTCTTTTTCCAATTACTGTGGCCGAGAAGATGGGGAAATTAAAGTTTGTTGGCAACAGCATGTCAGTTTTGGATGAGAACATGGTCTGTCCAAGCTGGTCTTCTGTAACTGTCAGTGACAAGCTGCTCTGGAGGAGCTGTAGCAAGTAGCTTCAGAATGATGTATCTACAAGACAGGAAAGTCATGTTCAGAACTGTGCAGGTCATAGCAGGAACATCTAGGATTTGCATCCTGAATTTATTTTGCAGAGAACCCATGTGAAAATGAATAAATAGACTTTTCCTTCACAAGTTCTATTTTAGTAACATTGACATAGGTAGGTATGTTTTCAGCAGATTGCTCGCTGTTACAGAAATGCTTTGTTTCACTTTATTTTTTTCTTCTACAGTTAATTACTTAAAATAATATGTGGTTTACATCTTCTTCATCCCAAATCATTCCAAATTGCATTGAGGTATTTCCAGGCTTTTCAGCATATTTTCTGCCAGTAAAACACAGTCATCTCTGAGCTGGAACGTAGCTTGCTCCCCGTGGGTTGCAGTAATGCACTCCAGCTCAGCAGGGGAAGGGAAGGCCGCCTTACTCATTTGTGTAGGTTTAGCCAGCCAGAATGCAAATATTCTGGATATTTAGCCAGGATCCACGGGCTGAAACCTGTGAAAAAATGTCACAGGGAGTCCAGTATCCTACAGTCTTCAATTTTCTGTCTCATCTAAAAACATCAGTAAACAGTATTTAACATGTAAGGGACAGGGCTTTATTTGGAGGCCTCATCTAAAATAGCTGATTGAATCCAGCTGTGCTTTGACTGTCAAATCCAGGATGATGACACTCCAGGGGACAGTGGCTACCGTGTTTTGGAGGAGTGCTTGGTGCATGGGAAATGTTACCCTTGTTGTAGGCCTCCAGGTGGTCTTTAAAGCAGTGCTCTTGAAGCCGTTGGAAATTCTTTAAAAAAATCCTCTGATCATGTACGGGACTGACATAATAGCACTGAAATAAAACAAGATCAATATGTTTCCTTGCAGTTAAAGCCCTTAGATATATCCCTTAAAAGCTCATACGAGCTGGGCACGAGAGGCACATGTTTTTGACCATCACGAAGGTTGGCTCTGAGGCTCAGTAATGCACTTAACGTAAGCAGATGCAGCTCCCATCCGCACAAATTGCTGATGCATCTAATGTGTGTGCCCTTAAGGCTTCCTGCTGAAGGCAGTGGCGAACATCCAGTTGATTTAAACAGGATTAGCTGTTGCATTGAATTGAGAGATGCTGCAAGGAACCTCATCCGAAAGTTTTTATCCTTTGTAATTACAGCTTTTTATTTTAGTTTGTTCCCACAGTTCAGTTGACCTGCACCTGCTCGTGGCCAGAGCTTGCTGCCGTCAGGTTTGTTCCAGGAGCTCTGCCTCCCCGCAGGTGGCGGGTAGCGGGGAGGAGGAGGGAGAAAAGTAGGGCAGGACAGGAGAGCACGGAGGGCTTTATTTTGCAACTGTAGCTTTGCAGATGTCTAGAGACAAAGGAAACAGTTGACTGCCTTCTGGAAAGTGGGTAACCTTCCTGCTGCCCCACTGAAAATGTTTTATGTCTTTCTTGGGGCAGGAATTCCCAGAATTGCTCCTTTCACTTGGCCCACTTTCTAAGTGCCATCCTGTGATATTTGTTAAGGCAGTGACCACAGTCCATAGGTAATAACAAACATTTATTAAGGACAGGCTTGAGTTCCAGCTTTGCGTGCCTCTCTGTTCCATGAGGGCTGATGATCAGTGCTCCAGGCTCCAGTTTTAGTGGTGGTGTGAGTATGAGTACCCTGGTAACATCTGCTTTTGCTAGCGTGGAGGAAACACAGCTTTCTGGGCCATTTGTGGGTGGCATTTCTGATGAGGCTGTGCTTTCATGGTTGCATAAACAGCTATGACAGGCTGCCAAAAGGGGCAATCCTGCATCCTTCCCTTGCTCCCACTGTATGTTCCCACTGTCCCCCTTGTGCAGGCACTCATGATCGTATGGCTGTAAGGCAGATGGGAAAACATGTATTTAAAACAGGACATACATACTTGCTCAGTTTAGTTTCAGGTTTTATACTGGTAGTTTATTTTGTCTGGCCAAGAGATGGGCTGGAATGAAAAGCTGAGGGATGAAGAGGGAAAGAGGGGGGTGGTGGCTTTTTTTGGGAGCAGCCGGCACTTAGATAGGCTTAAATTGATTCTGACTGCAGTTGGTTGATACAGGCTTATTCCTTTTGCAAAAGTGCTACCTCATTCTTTATTGCTGTAATAATATTGTAGCAAATCCATATTCCTCTCGAGTCTCCTTGACTCACTAATGTGGTAAACGGTAGTAAGACAGCAAGGAGTGGAAATTGGATACTTTTCCTCTAAAAGTACTAATCCCTGCTCTTCAGATTGGGTTTACTTTAGTTGATAACAATGTAGAACTGAGGTCACTCATTTTGTGTGTGATTAAACCAGTTTCCTTAAGCAAGCTTTACACAAACACATGGGTACATATATTACATGGGGTGACTTCTACAGTACTGCTGTCTAGAGGACAGATTGGGATGTTACGTTTTTTTGTAATAGGCAGCATGCTGTTATGTAGCTCCTGGAACAGAAGAGGAGACTAATGTACTGATTCACAGTGTGCTTTCTCATCATCCTTAGGAGGCAGCAACCAGCTCTGGGGCTGTACTTGGTCCCTTGACAACTTATGCACACATAAGACTTGTCTATATACCTGTAGTATTGCCTAACTATATGAGTGGTCAACCTGCAGAAATAATTTCTGCATTGCCTTTACCAGCCCGTCCCGTCACTAGCGACGGCTTTTATGTTGCTGAACTAGCCAGGCCAAGAGACTCGCCAGAATCAAGGTCTCTAGTGTGGACTGACATATAAAACCTTTATGGATGAGAGGTGATAGAGAAATATTTATCACTTAATTCTATATTGTGGGTTGTAAGAGAGTAGGATTGCTTTTATGAGAGGTTAGTTATATCTGAAGTAGTAAAGACCCTTTGAAAAAAGTTAGTTGACAGGTGTAGTTACTGTGCTGGCTCTATAGGGAAAAAATATCAGGCATTGTCCAGTGGTAACAGACTATAAGATGTAAAAATACTGTATTTGTGTTCAGTCTGATTTGGCAGATGTAGGTTATAAAAATCTTGAGAACAGGTGTATCTAGTGATGTTTTCCATGAACCTATGAATGATCTATAAATAAACATTTCTGAGTATCCCTGTTTTTATTGAGAATGACTTTTTGGAGAGGAAATTCATAGTGTGGAAACCTCACTTTAACTTATGCCAGAAACACTAAGGAAGTATTTTTGTTCCCCAGAAAAATAAAATTATGTAAGGTTTTAGTGAGTTTATGGAGAGGATTAGCTTATTGTTCTTTCCATTTAAAAATTCAGAATCTTGATTTTTCTTTCACTGCCTATATTATATTTAAAAGAAACATAGTAAAGCACTCAAAAATGCAGCATAAAACAAGAAGCCTATATTCCACCACATTTTTTTTTTTATTGTTTAATAGAACTAATAACTGCATAATTGAAATGATGCTAATACTCACTTGACCTGCCTCTGTGATTCAATGCAGAGATTTCTGGTTTGAGTTAAACTGCTGGGAAGACGACTGCATTTTGAGAACTAAAATTGATTTTGCACAATCTGCTGATGATCAGCAAGGCTTAATGAATGATCGCCTCAAGAAACCTCATTACAGTAATTACGATGGATGAGCAAGGGTGAAATGCAAAAAGAAGAAAGTATAGTTGCTGCTTGAATGCATCACTTACTGATACTTGACTGTAAAACTATTCAGAGCCAGCACAGGGAAAGGATCAGATATCCTTGCCTTACTTTCTTTGAAACCTCCAAGTTAGTTTGATGCCTTTTGGGAAAAAGAAGATAAGTTTTTATTTCAGTATAGTTACTGTCTAGCAGAACAATGCAGTCATTTCGTTTGTAGAGGTGTGTTTGTATCCAGTTCATCAGTTGTGGGTGATTCCAATCCATTATTGTATATTTTTTCTTTTTTCATGATAGTTTAAAGAAGTCATTGCCTCAAGGCTGTGAATCGGATGATTGCTGAAGCCTTTTACTTGTGTAGAATCTACCAGTTAGCTCTTTAGTAGCAAAGGTGAGAGTCTTCTGGTCAGCCTGGTTTCAGCTGTTCACATTACAAAACTGGTCTGCAGCTGACGCAGTATTGTGCTCATTTAAGAGCAGCTTGGGAATAAAGTAGGTGGGAGGCAGCAGAATACCAAAGTGGAATGAAAATGAAAAATACAAAAACCTTGATAGGTTGGGATATGTTTCAGAACACCTCTATTGTACCACCTTTCTTAACCATATGTTCAGTATCAGGGATAGTAGATGTTTTTCCAGATACCATCCTCTGTGCCTGCTTTCATTTAGGGTGATGCAATAGCACCATGCAGTTCTTCAGAATAATTGAAAATGGGAGGCCACAGGTAGTTCTAGCTGCCAGTCTCTCCTCTCTATTGTTTGAGTGAATGGCTGTTCTTCTGACAGAACCTAGGCTTTTATTAGGACCTAGCTGTTTTTTTCTCTCCATGAGATGATTCTGTAGACATAAATAAGAGCTGTGCAAGGGAAGATTAGATCTGTGTTGGACTATCACCTCTGTAGTCCATTTTGCATTTTATCGCTTTAGATTTTTGAAGCAAAACTGTGAGGTTATTATAAAAAGCAATGGAGGATGGATGCCAAAATGTCAAATGAGGTTTTCTCCCCTCTTTTCCAGTTCGGGAGTTATTGAAATATGAATAATTTAGTGAACTCACATTCCAAAATATATTCTTTGAGGTTTTTTTCTGAAGAAAAAATAAGGAAATGTGGCCCATGAATTACAAGTTATTTTAATTTCTTAAGCCAAGAAGAATGCCTTTGACATAGTTGATAGCAGATCTCGTATACTAATGCCTGTAGTAACTATATTGGCTATAGGAGAGCTGCTCTGTATTTACTGCTTTGACTTGAGTAAAAATTTGGTCCATTTTCTGTAAAAAAAGCTGTTAGTCTTGAGAAAGTCATGTTTTCCCATGCTTGGAATATCCAGGGAATTTCCTCTGCTATGTTTTTTTTTTTAAAGTAAAAGTGTTTTGATGATGCTTCTCCCAATGCATACATATTGAAGTACATGCTAGGTGAAAATACATACGCTCAGTGAAATATATGTTTAAAAGCTTTAGTGATAACTTTCTAATCTCCATAGGTCAGGAGATTTCAGGTATTAAATGTTGGATTATATTCTAACAGCATCCAGTGCTTGCTTTTTCATGAGGCTGATGTTCAGGATTTTGCAGTTGTGTTTTGGCTAAAACTTTGTCAGGCTGAATTCAGCACTCTGTTTCTAAGCTAACTGTGATGAGTCAAACCCAGGTGTTTATCCAAAGGCTTGTGGCGCTATTGCTGCTCTACAACTTAACAGTAGAGGATGTTAAAATCTGAAGTGAAGTTTCCCAAGCTCTGTAGGAAGCAGAGGCTGCACAGCAGAGTAAGAATTGAACTATAGCATTTTGCTAACACATGGTCTGTCTGGATGCTTAATCTCAGGCTGATGACCTGGCGGCTGTAGAACATGGCATTCACTGAGAAAGCTGCCATTCAGCTTGGTTAAGTATTCAACTGTTCCCCCAAATTGCTTATCAATTTTCTAGCTTCCTAGAGCATTTTAGAGTCAAGGAATCTAAGCTTTATTGCCAGCCCTCTTCTGATTTGTTTGTAAGTCATTTAAACTCTTGGTGACTCAGTTTTTTCATTAGTTATTTGAAACAGTATTTGATTGCTCTTCCTCATGGGACTATTGTGAAGTTTATTTCATTAGTGTTTATAAAGGACTTGGAGATCCTAGATGCCAGATGCCAAAGAAAAACAAAAGGTTGTTATTACTGTTTTCTTGATTAAATATATGTATATTTTTTTCTTTGACACTAGCCTTACAAATCACTGCAGTCTTTCCTATAATGACATTTACCTCAAATAATGACTGTAATAAGTGAACAATAATGAGAAATAGAAGGCACTGCTTCCCTCTGAAACCACCGTAATTTGCATAAACCACTCTGTGAGTCTGGTAAATTATATTCTGCTTGGTCAGTCTGCAAAGAGATTAATACTGGTTTGTTTTTTGTAAAACATTAGAAAGCTTAAACTTTAGGTCATGTGGGTGTGCGTGTGTTTTTATATCTTCAGAACATTAGTCTTCTTTACAAGCTGGCAATCCAACAAAATTAGAGTTTGATGTTAGAAATCATGCTTTGTTTTCCTGCTGGTCTCTGAACAATTCTTGTTCGATCTTATTTAACTTTAAAATAAGGTTGGCAGCCTTTCCTTAGTGTAGTTGATTTGAAGTTTTGCTGAAGAATTAAGCTTTCATTCCCAAAAGACACTTCTTAACACTGTGGTAAATCAAGAGAAGAAACATGGGAACGCATGAAAATCAAGCACTTGGTGTATAACGTATACTTGCATCTTAATCACATTTATGTATGCAAACTGGTCATTTACATTTTTTAGTTAAGTTGCCACGGTGTGAGACAATGTGACAGTTATGTATGTCCACGTCTTCACCTGTGTTTTTCTGCTTGTAGTAGTCTGGTCCTATGTGTATAAAAACTAAGTAATGTTGCAACTCCTTAGCATCACACAGCTGTTAAAATGCATTTACACAGCTTTTATAAGTGAGGGGTAAGGTTAACTTCAGCATACTTCACCGAGAGCTGTTTCGGGTTCATTACTTCACTTAGAGTCTGGTAAAGTGATGAAGATGGGCTGGAAAGCTGTTGCTGTGTGACTGAAGTGGAGCTTTCGAGTCCAGAAAAGCCTCTATGGGGTTCCTTCAGCTCTCGGCATTTGTTCCTTTCTTGAGAGTAGTCCTTGCCTCCCTATGTAGCTGCCCAGTTCCATCATGCCTTCCCTGTCCTGTGTGCCATCTCAGCATACACGCACATCTCATCATGACTTAACATGCCCTCCAAAATCTGGGTTTAGTGGCTCTGATGGTACAGTGAGCAGTGCACCTGCAGAATGATGGATTCAGTCCAAGTTTTGAATGTACAGATGTCCCAGCTGTTAAATCCAACACGCTAGTGAGCGGTGTCACTGTTTCTGCAAAGAAGGCAGGGGTTGTAAGACTGAACGACTTAAAGTGATTTGGAATGAACACCACTGAGAAAGGCTGGCATTTCTGTGGCCCGTATTACCCGAGGACATACATTTCAGACATAGATGATCACAGTTTCTTCCTTTGCACTTAAAATTACTATGTTCGTATGAATTTTTGGGGAGATGTTGTGTAAAGTCCCACTGACAGGATCAGAACTTCACAAAGAGAGAAAAAAGAAATTGACATTCTGGTGCTCATCTGTGTGAATTAGGGAATTTTCAGTTGTTTTCTGCATACAGATACATAAGGCTTTTTTCTTTCTATTGCAGAAGCAGCATAGTAAAGCAGATATACCTGTTCGGCTGTCAAGGTGTGGATCATGGGAGAACAATTAAACAACAGCATCCTTGATCAATTTATTAATAGCCATGAGCAGTCATACGGAGAGTTTCTAAATACATTCACTTATCTTTTGAAAGGTATGTAATTTCCCAAATCTCCCACTAGAAATTGCAGCCAGAAGGGAAGGTAAAAGGAGAAGCAGTAGTGTTTAGTGTCATTCTGCTACTTCCTTGCTTTGTCAGCTTAGACAAATCCTTGTGATGCTTTTGTTTCTTTGATCAGCAGTGGGATCCCTAAGGACAACTTTCCTTAGCTTGGTTACAGACTGCTAAAGTAGGTCTCTACAGGTGTTTAACCATGTTTTGCTCACTTTAGGGTGGGTGGGGAGCATGCGCTATTTGGAAGGATAGGCTTTTCCTAAGTACATCCTGCATTGTTTTGCTAGAGAATTTTCCATAAAAGAAGAGCAGCCTAAGGAAAGTACTTAATAGTATGAGATGGTCTAAGATTAGGGGTGTGCAGTTTGGATACTTTCACAGATTTATGGACACTGGCTTGCTGTGCTATGCTTTCATGTGCACCAGGCTAACAGGTAACTTGGATGAAGGCACATCAGGACATCAGATTAGGGTGATTAGGCTGAAAATGTGTCATGCTCTGCAGATGAAATAAAAGGTGGGGCTTAACCTTGATCTGCGCATTGCTGAATTACAGGCAGTTCAGATCTGGATCCAAATGCTGTAGCTCAGGTTCATTTCTTTTGTCCATGTTAAGTCAGATGCCATGAAAATAGATGTGAGCTACATATGGCTCACTTACAGTTCTCTTTACCACAGCTTTGCTTTAAAAATGATGTCCTCATCTTATTGCAGAAGCACTGTATTTTTCAATTACAGCAGTGGCATGCACCATTGATTGGCACTCAGAAGTCTGTCCTGTCCTTGTCCTTCAGGCAGAACTAAGTGTCAGTCACAGGCACTGAGCAGAAAACCAGTGGGGGAGTCAAGGCTGCCATAGAAATAATCTTGTGGCAACCTTCTGTCTCCTCCCAATAAAAAAATAGAAAAGAAAGGAGACACTGGGGGGTGAGATAAGAGGACTGAAAATTAGATTCTGGTCTTCTTTATATATGATTGATACACGGGGTATAGCTTCTATCTTAGAAGCATGCTGCATACCATGATGCTACTTGCAAAAACCCTCGGCGTGTATTTCAGTCACTTTCATTGTTACTATAGCATCTGCCGCTAAAACTCTATGAAACGTAGAGCTTTAGCTGAATTGAAGGCTTAGAAATGCAGTTCCCTATGCTGGTGTAAACAGAACAGCTCAGCTTGTTTTCCTCCCACCTTCATTTTCCGTTAACAATACCCAAAGGTGCTGGTTTGCATTATAAACTAATGACCTGCAAAAATTCCACTTAAAGCACAAGGCATTTTAGCATCAGAACAGTGCAAAATACTTTATAAAATATCACATTCTTAGTTTCTTGATTTTGCATTTGAAAAATAGTAATTTTTTTTTTTAAAAAGCAACTGTGATAGCTAAATAAGGCTGTCTGCTAATAGGCCCCAAAATGTTCGCATTTATGTATGAGTTCATATATTTATTGTGGGGACATAATTGTGATTACTGTCAAGTAAAATCTGACCATTTTCAGATTACCTTTCTGAATATGGCCTGATAATGGTGTTGATGCACACACTAAATCTTTGTACAATGTGAATTCATGTCATAATTTATAGTCCTGCTTAGGACTCCATGTCTCCATGTATATAGAGATAGCTGTTTGTATACACAAATAACCAAGCCCATTCAGTTGTGTGTGTAAATATGTAGGAGCTCTTTAAAAAATTCCTTGAAACACATCACTATCTGATAGATTTTTGACTGTCATAACATTGGAAATGGAAGGCACAAATATAACTAATTGGATCCCAGGGTACCATATTTATATAAGGTGATTTTCACTTGTGCATGAATTTGTACTAGCTCTCTAGTTGGGATTACAAGGATATTTTCACCAGGAGTTTCTACATTATTCTTGAAAGCATCTCATAAGAATCTGATTTCCTAACTAATGTTTAATTTTTCTTCATTAGTTAAATTTCCACACAGTTGTGCTGGTTTTGGCTGGGAGAGAGTTAATTTTCTAAGAGGACTGTTGTGGTTTAACCCCAGCTGGCAACTAAGCTGGCAACTAACAGAACAGTTCACCCTGCCCCTTCCCTCCCCCTTCCCCCTTCC
>VZTL01076234.1:0-12919 GCA_013400535.1 Scopus umbretta
CTGGGGCTAAACCACAACAATTCTGTATCAAGAGATTATGTCAATAAGAGTGGACTGGTTACTAGAGTTACCCAACTTAAGAATCTTTTGCCAAGTTTTATGGTTGAGACATATTATTAGAACTAAAACAGATTATACAATTTTATATTTATTAGTGCAATCACTATGAAACAACATTTTTTTCCTAACTGAACATTAGTTTTCTCCAGTGGGTTTTAGCAGTTCCCAGCTGTCCCTAATTTCCTAAGTCCTTGTTCATATGTCTGCTATATATCCAGAGGAAATTGTTCCAACTTCCTGATTTGATCCCTACTTTAACAGAAACAGAACATGCATGGTTTACATTATTCTGAACTGAGTCAAGTTCTTGGTATTTTGCAGAAGCTGCAAAATGGAGAAATGCTTTTCCTACAAGATCACACAGACATCAAGGTGACAAGTCTGCAATGGCATCCCAGTACTCCATGAGCCAGGAACTGAAGACAGGGCTTCACCAAAGACCAGCCACGGCTGACAAGTAAGCCTTTATTTCTACCTCCTGGAACAGCACAGCAACCAAAGGTCTTGGGGAATGGTCCTCCCCCTCCTGGACCACTTTCTACATGCCCCCCATGACTCTGGCCAGTGGGCTGAGGCACGACCATCAGACAGTGTGTCTTCTGCACAGTAAAAGAGCCCAGGTTTGGTGTGTGCCTTGAAGACTGGCACAGGCTGCCCAGACAGGTTGTGGATTCTCCAGGCTCGGAGATACTCACAGCCCTGCTTGTTGCCAGCACCTGGACCTGGTGATTTCCCTTCCAACCTCAACCCCTACTGACCATCCTCCTTCCTTAATGGGCAGCCACGCTGGTGTTCGATATGGCTATCCAAGCCTCACAAAGCAATGGTGCCCCAAAGCGAAGGGAGACTTCCAAAATCCCTCTTTTGCCCTGCATACCTCCCCACCGCGCACAGCCGCCTGTTGCCCTACGCTTTGCTAATGCGCACCCCTGGGCTGAAAGACACGCAGCCTCCCCCAGTGCAGGGAGCACAGCCCTGCCTCCCAGCCTCGGGTCTGCACAGCCCGCACCCCTCCCGCCCAACCTTCACGCTCCCTTTCCCCCACACTCGAACCGCCAGCACAGGCCCCGCGGCCGCCGGGCTCCCGGCCCCGGGGGAGCCTCTACTGCCGCCTCCGTGGGAGCTGCCGGGGTGCTCGCCCTCTGCGGAACCAGCCACGCTCACTGGGGCTGGGGGTCTCCCTTCCTTCACGGGTCCGGGGGTGGGGGACAGATGAGGGCTATTAATGCAGAGCAGCGGTAAGACCGACCGAGCGGAGCGGCCGCCGACGGCTTCGCCCCCGAGATGGCGGCCGGGGCGAGGAGCGCCATTTTCCGCGGAAGCCGGCGGCGCCATCTAGCGAGCCAGCCGCGGGCTGCGGCCGGGCAGCGAGCCCAGGGCGGGTTCTTCTGCTTGGGTTTGGGTTTGTTTTAAGTGGAGTAGACGCTAACGAAAGCTCTGGAGCCAAAGACCACATCTGTGGCATGACAGGAGACTTTCTTCTCTGCAGGGTGACGAGGCACCGTGTGCATTACCTCAGCTTGAGTTGTCCAGGACGTATCCCCAGAGAAAGGCAGGCTGTGAGGGACTGACAACCCGGCGGGCGCAGGGTTTCTCGAAACAAAATAGGTACGACTCTGGGAGGCAGAACCTGGAGGCAAACAAATGAATTACAGTGGAGATGAGAAGGAAGTGATTCAGATTTAATAATTATTTTTTTAGATGGTGAATGAGATAATGTCCTGGTCTTCTCTCTCCAGTTAGAATTGTTGCTTTTTCCAGTCTAATGTGTTATGTATGTACAATTTTTTTCTTATAGTTCTTATGTTTGACTTGTAAGTGAAGCAGTAGTAGTAAAATGCTGATCATTTTCTTCAGTTTCTGTCCCTCTTTTTCTTTTTTTTTTTTTTTTTCCCTTCCCTTTTCACAAGTCTTGTGGGACCATCACTTTAATGTTCCAGGTAGGCATTTGTCATCATATATGCTATTAGGGTCAGTTTGTACAATATTAGCAACAGAGGACATGCAGGTGATTCACTGTCAGTTCTGGTAATCAGTTCATTATGTGACAAATAAAAACTGTGTGCCTCAGCATCTCCCTCACTGATAAAGGGATAATAATGTGTGTTTATCTCGCAGAAGCATTCTGGAGATCAGTTAATTACTTTTAAAACTTAAAACTGAAAAGTCTACAAAAATGCAAAACACATTAGCTTATTATCGTTATTATCACAGAACTGACAGGAATTCTCCTGGCTCAATTTCAGAAACCTGATTACACACCAGACTTGCCCCTCTTGGGGATATAAATATGGCTACTTTTATTTCCAACTTTTTTTTTTCTTTTTACTGTCAGGATGAAGATATCTCACTGCATCACTAGTCTTTCTGTAAATGTCCATTTACCATCTTTCAGTAAATGTCTGTTTTGTTGTTTTTATGTTTTTCCAGACTTTAATAAGGTACATTTATTTCTTTACAGATTTTTCAAGAAGTGAAATGGAATTGCACTTAGAAGCAATATGACTTTGACACATGAGAGACCATCAGTATAATTGCTAGCTACTTCTTGTCTCCTCTTTTTGTTGTCTTTTTAGCTGTTCACTGAGATGGTATTGACTATAACAGATTGAGAGACTTAAAGAAAGCAGCAATAATGGAAGACTTGAGTTACCTGCACATAGACTTGTATTTATCATATAGGCTATCATGCAGACAGCATATGTACGTGTACATATACATCACTGCTTTTTGGAATCAAAACTCACAACAGAAGGTATTAATCCATCCCAAGAACATGAGTTCGTGTTCGTCATGTGTTGGGTGAAGGTCACTGTAATTCTGATCACATTCTCCTCAAAGTTGACATACTTTAAGAAAAAAATGGAAAAAATATCCTAAAAGTCGTTTAAAAGAATTCAAAATTTCTGTTTGCTCTAGTACATAACCTGTACTTGAAAACAACTCCAGTGCCAAAAGAATAACAGGTTACAAATACCACATCAGTCTGTAAAATAGTCTGTTTCCTGAGCACTATAAGGCAGCTAATCTAATTTTCTTCAAGGTAGACCAGTGAAAACAGTAATAAGGGAAGAATTAGGAAATACATATCATAGTTTATAGCAGAGTAAATGTGGTTTTTGTATTGGCAAATCAGGCCTAAAAACTGTGTTAGAAGGACCCAATAAACATGTGGAGAATATAGGTCATGTGCTATTCAAAAATCCCTGAGTCACCTGAAAGAACGGTTGTTAAAATTAGAACTTGCCTATGGACACCTGCAGAACATTTGTCCACTGCTGATTTATGAGATAATAAAATGGAAACTAAATTTAGTGTTATGAAAGCCAGAGTAATGTATTTGGGAAAATTAACCCTAAAAATACATGTGCAGTGGCAGACAGTTACCAAAATGATCAACATTGTGATGGAGTTATCTGGACACAACGAGGTAAAATGCACTGGAAGCTTTCAGTTACAAGAGAAGGTGATTAAGAGTAAATATTATAGAAGCCTGCAAATGAGCTTTTTAATTGCCATAGGATGGCATGTTGTCAGCAATGGATTTGCCATGTTTCTGGAGGATAGGTCCATGGGGGCTGTTGAATACATTCATGCAAATATGACCTCTGGCTCAAGAGGTTCCTAAACATTTATTTCAAAGCAAGCAGGATGGTGTAGTGAGGAAGAATTATTCAGGATATGCTTATTTGTACACTCCTGTAAGCATCCATTATTAGCCTCTGTAAGAGAGAAGGCAATTTGTTGCACTTCTGGCCTGAGTTGTTGTAGTAATTCTTGTTCTACTATTTCTTGTTGTTGAAAAGAAGTGAGCTTCACTCAGCTGAAGAATAAGCTTCAAGTTCTTGAGTTCCTTCAGTATGACTCTATGACATATCTTTTAAATAAACATTTCAGTTACCCAAAATATTTCTAGAAGGTACATGACTCAGCTATTGCATGTGTACCCTGTTGTTTGGAAACGGTGAAATTTGAGCAACAAACTGTTGTCTTCATCAGTGCTTTCGCAAAAAGAGGGGTCGTGTCATTTCAGAGACATGAAGAGATTAAATACCTTACACTGAGTATCTCAGAGGGCTATAAAATGTGCTTCTCTCTTTTGCATGCATCCAGTGGTGCGATTCCTTCAAAGTGTTTCTTTTACTGTCTAAAATACTCAGCTGACTGTCCTTTGTCTGCCACTGAGGAATTCTGGCAGTTCACAGCAATGCTTAATTTTGTCTTGGAAGAGAAAATGTAAGTTATCGTAAGACGTTGTCATGCATATTCTACTGAAGAAAATAATGCACTCGGGTTCCATGCTTGCTTACTTAATGGTTTTCCAGCATTTGGAGCACAACCCTGAAATATGATCTGTTTATTTGTATGGAATCATTCACAGAGACAGATTTTACTAACCAGAAGACACTTTCTGTAACACTAAAAACCAGAAATACACTTCATCAGGAATCACTCTAGCTCTGTTTACTAAGAGACTATCTTGAGGGCTTCCATACTAGTGCTTTAATAGGAGCTTGGAATATGAGTAGAAAACCATATGTTCTGGTGTTCTGAAAAATGTTGAGTGTTTGACTTTATTATACTTTAAGATGCTGCTTTTCCATTGATTCAGGTGCTGAGCAAGTATGTAGGGCTACGCTGAATTACTTGTATTCAAATAAATATTTATATAGCACAAGTGATTCATAGATTACAAGGCCAGAAAACAGCATGGTAATTACCTGCTTTAATCAGAGACCAGAGATTGCAAGACTTATCTGAATCTATTCTTGTCAAGCTATTCTTCTACCATATCTCTTGATTATTTTATAAAGAGATTACATATTTTTCCACTACCGTCAACAACAGAAATAAACATTAACCAGTCTCCCAGCTTTGTTTTTGCAGTGTCAGTTTTGTTTCAGAAATATGCTGTCTTATTTCCTGCAAGATTTCCTTTTTGGGCCTTGTATTGCTTCTCACTTACCTTAAAAACATCCTTTAATCTTTGCCTTTGGGACTAAGTAATGAACCTTCAGCACTGTCTTTACCTTTGAACCGTGCTGGAAGTACAGAACAGGCTAATTTGTCCTTCACATCTACGGATACGTAGAATGCCCTTTGCTTAACCTATAGAGATCTAGGATAGGGCAACTAATAATGCTTTTCAGTGTAGCAGCCTTCTAACCACCATCCAGCCACCTTATCACTTATTCGGAAATGTGTGTCTTCCGATTAGTTGATGTGCTGATTTTTTTTTTTTCTTTCCAGTTTTCTGATATTCCATCATCTCTGTCATTTCTCAGGCTTTGCAGGAGGAAGCCAGCTGTCCTACTAAATTAACAGTCTTTTCAGAAGGAAATGAACATCAGCTTTCTTTTAACTGATAAACCTACAGCCTCCTGAAATAAACAATGTACTCTATATCTAGCTATGTGACTACAAATGCTGTCCTTCAACTGTTGTGGAAATGAGAGATACCTAAAAGCTGTCTGTATCATCAGAAACATTGATTGCCATGTCAGCACTTCTGTGTTTTCCCCACAACTGCAGTTACAGGGCAGTGAGCAGCTGAAGGAATGATTTCCTGCTCTTAGTGCATAATATAAAGTGGAAAGTATAATACTGCATCTAAAGGTTCTAGTGGAATTGGAAAAAAAGCATTATTTCACAGTATTTTTTCTTCTCATTCCTCCCAAAGACATTTGTGGGTTTTATCCTCTAGAGCTTATATTAGGAAATGCTTTTCATAGTTACTAACATGACTATACAGTTATTTCACTGGGTACGTAGTGACTATCAGAAAGGCTTTCCAAGCAATTTGGTCCACCTTGCCAGTGACTACTATTGAAAAAGGTTCCTGGAGTTCAATATGATTTTAACTATTCTAAGAGTGTCTTGATTTAAAAAACGCTAGTCTGAAAAATGCTCATCTACTCAACCTTTGTCTATCTGATCACACCTTTACATTCAAAACTTCTCAGATATTGAATTGTACCAATATAGGAATGAAGAACAGGTGACTAGAAATGATTGCAAGCCAAACTGAATGCCGAGGAATCTATCGAAAAGGGGCTCACAGCCATACTACAGCTTCTGTGGAACTGTGTGTGCATACATGCGCATACACTGTAAATCAATTCAATCAACCGCTGAGAAGCCTTTTTGTAACTGACGCTTTGCTTCTCCAACCAATACTTTAAACCTTCTGCATGCTGTAGTAAAGAAAACAAATGAATGAAATACCTGGATCTATATAGTTTATACATTTCATTTGTCCAGCTGAAGCTTGTACTGATCTTGAAAATGTTTAGAAGATGTAAGCATGCAAGATTGTTGACATCGCAAAACTATAGGCAAGTAAAACCACTGTAGCATTCAACTCCTCTGAAAACGCTTCTGCGTGCTTCAACGTGTATATGCTGTAGGAGAAAATGAAAGGAAAATTAACACAAAAAGGCTGATAAAAGTAAATGGAATAATTATATGGAAGAAATTACTGGGCATTTCTGAGTCATACTGAAACGGTTGTTTTTCATGAACAACTAAGACTGTTTAAACAAATTCTGCTTAAGGTGCTATCCCTTCATTTGACTGGAACATGTTTACTGAATAATTTTGAATAAACAGTAACAAAATTACTTTATCACAGAAAGAACACTCAAAACAAAAATAGGAGTTTTGAGGCAAATAATCTATTAGAGGTAGACTACAATTTTCTCACATTGATCTCATTAGTACTTTACATGTTACTTTTTACTTTAGATACCAGATATTTGTTATTTGATTCAAATAATTTGAAATGAGTGGGAAAGGCTAGAAGTCTCATTAAATCAAGGACTGTTTTGTTATAATAATAATCACTTTCAAATTAATACAGTAGTTTACACTCCTAGTTTCATGTTACTTATGTTACTTTTTTCCAAACTACAAAGAAGGATCGTATCGTATGGGTTTCATGTTGAGAAATCAAAGGATTATGTAAATAAATAACCATTTTATTTTCAATTGCATAATAGAAAGTCTAGTACACTTGCTTTCAGGAAGGATTTGCAACCTTAAGCTATAGCTAAATTCCTTTTCTTGGAATCAGAATCAAGCTCTCCTATACATCTGTGGCAAATTCCGCATCATTTCATGATGTTTTGAATTTTCTAAAGAATATTTCTTCTCTTTCATGTTGAACACCTGGAAATTGAAAAATCCGTTATAAAAGGAAAATATGAGATAGGAAGTTTACACAGGGAAAGTTATTCCATATTCAAAAAAGTAGAGAAGAATGATTTCCAGTGTTGCTTGCATCCTAAGAATGTAGGACCTCCTGATCTGAGTCCAGGTCTCCCAATACTATGCAATAGGTCTTCAATCGAGACAGTCCCCCCAGAGTATCCATTCTAACAATAATGGGTAAAAATCTTCAGAGAGAAGAAACTGACTTCAAATGGTAGGGGTTTTATTTCCCTTTCAAAGGTCCTTCTATTTCAGAGAAACAATAAATCCGCTGTAAATATCATCGCTTCTTCCATCTTGTCCAAGATTGAGGGTCTTTTGTCTGAAATGATCAGGACCTAAGAAGTCCTCAGCTGGGCATTATCCCAAAAAGATTTCATGTGTTGAGGCAGGCAGAACTAAAGTTACAGCTTGCTGAATAGCTAGCAGATATGTTTGTCCCTGTGAAAACTAAAACACCACACCACACCCCCCCATTTTCTTATTTAGAACCTGTTCCTATATCTGTGCATATCCACTTTGAATCTATATACTGTGCCTTAAACAAAGGGCAAGTAGAGGGAAGCTACAAAGGACTGAGCAATGCCAAAGTCTCGGTGAAGGGGAAGATGGATGATTTGTAGACGAGGTGATGCAAGAACTATTCTAAGAGGAGAGTTGTAGCAGCTGGGGTTTGGGCTAAATTAGAGCCGAAATTAAGTAAGTGGAGTATCTTGGGGGGTGGCCATCAAAAGAAATGAGAGTTGTATCTAAATGAAAATAGGAATAGGAAAAGTAGTTAGGGGAAAGGCTTGAGGTTAGGACAGATGGAATAAGGGATTTGTTGTGTCAATGGGACTATGCATTTCACAGGGGCAGCACTGCAGGATTCATCATTGTCAGTTAAATTGTCCAAAATGTTTAATACTGGCTGTATTGCACAACAGTTTGTTCTGTGACAGTCTTTAGATATGAAGTAAGTAGATAAACTGAAGGAAAAGAAATTAGCAGCTGGACTTGTGGAGATAATTACAGTAGCTGGAGAAAGGATTTTGCAGAAAGATAGGAAAGGTTAATAATAACAGGACTGTTGGAGAAAGCTGTAGGACAACTTCCATAATTGCTGGTTTCCTGATGTGCTTTTAACTGTATGGCTGTGAAACCCAAGTCATTATGCAATTTAAAAGGCAGATGAGCCCAGTTGTTAAATTGCTGAGAAAATGATGTTTGTACATGACTATACTAGTAACCCATAGGGCAAGATTTTAGGATTCTGTTTGGTACGAATATATTTTTGTGGGTATATAGTTTCTTATATTGTTAATGAGCTTTCTAGCCATTGTCAGTGTTTTATGGGTTTTTTTTTGCGGGAAGGCTTGTTTTGGTTTGGGTTTTTCTGTCTGTAAATGCAAAGAATATCTTTGGACCAAACAAAAATCCCTGTAGTGATATCCTCTCTTGCTCTTTGGTTGCTATATTTTTCCTGCCTGGAAACTAAAAAAGTCAAGGAACACTGACTAGTTCCAGGCATAATTATTTTCAGGTTTTGTCCTTGTTTGTACAGAAAATTGAATCAATCATTACCTTGGTTTGGTCTACTGCATAGACATCCTCATATTCATTGAAATGTAGCTTGACTTTCAGTCAGTTTAAAATGAAAAATGGGAAGTTTCTTTATATCACAATAAATGATACTCTAACCTTTTTTTTTCCAGTTTAGCAAAAACAGTTTAAATACCATGTTCACAACTGAAATAGGAAACCTCCATGTAAACAAGCCTGTAACCATGTACAGCTGCTCCCTGAGAAATTTATTTGAAATTCACTGCTGCTAAGGAGGCTTGCCTAATGTAAGCTGGGTTTATTTGTGCTCCTGTGTAGGCTCTGCTCACTCCAGTCCACTGCTCTATGCTGCACATCCTGCAGTGACTGGCAGGACTGGAGCCTTATACAAATATGATGGATGAGATGTATTGCTGAATTCAAGTCCAATAGTCTGTGAGCATCTAGCTGATGTACTTTATCTCTCCTTCCTTGAGAAAATGTCTCAGGGAATTGAGACATCTGTTGTGATGGATTTTGCATGGCAAATGTCAGTCTGAACTAGTGAGTTATTTTCTGTATTTAAATTGGTTTTGGAATGGCGTAAATTACACTTATACAAACTCTTCTGTTGGTGAAATCCATCACAGTCTTACAAATTCAGCAGAGGTTTCAGAAATTCTATCTTTTGGACATGTCCCACAATGCATTATTAAATGAAACAAACATGGCTAAAAAACTTTCATATCAAATAGCTACAACATTATATTTGACTGATGAATAAATTATGGGCAAAGAATTTTTTTTCAAATTACACAGTTTAAATCACTCAGTCACACATTTTTATTTTTATTAGAATTTTTTATACTAAACATGAATCTGATGCTTTATATTAAATCATTAAGACAGTAATCTAGAATTATTGCCAACCTTAAGCAATCATTATGCAGAATTATCATTGCAGTACTTGGTACGTTCAGTAATTTTGCTGTTTTGTCTTTGGTTTACGTTTGTAGTAGAAAAATAGTGGGCAACTGCAAGTGCCATGTTTTTAAGCAAAAAATATAAAGCCAGTTCTCTCAACTATGGTGGATCAGAGAAAGATACAATTAATATAGAGCTCCAGATGATAAATGTGTTTTGTGGTCAGTTGCTTTCCCTGTTCAAAAGGACATGAAGTTAAGTCTGAACAGGGTCTTCAGTATAGTGTTGTATTATTGCAGAAGGAGGAAGTGGCAATGTGCAAAGAAGGGAAATTTCCACAGTCTGCTAGTTTTCTTTGACATTTTCTACTAGTCTGGATTTTTATGGCAATGTTGCAAATCAAATAGCAGAGAAATGAACTGCAGAATTTGTACAAGTTTGAGATCATGAATATTCATTGGATCAATTAGCAAATTAAAAATGAAAGCTTGGTAGGTTTTAGTGATAATGTTGCAGCTGTCTTCCATATTTGTACAATGGTATATAATCAAACTCTCAATGAATTTTTTGTCTTAATAATATTTTTAATTATGCTGTTGTCATCCTTAATATTTCATGTATGGTCCTCTGTGAAACATGATTTAAGAGCTCCATTCTTATGAAATTAAAGGGATTCTTTATTAAACTGACTACTTATGTAGTTGTACGTTTTACATATCAGTTTAACATTCTCGGTCTCGGGTAATATTATCCGGGATGAGTTCCCAATTTGAGTTATAGCCAAGGCTAGAAATTGAATTTCGTAAATGTTTACTTCATATGAACATTTAAAGAAAACGTCATGGGACAAGCGTCCAGTTGTACCACTGTTCTCTCCAGTTTCCTGCCTGTGGATAAGGCCAGGTTCCTCTTTGAGCTGCTGGGATTGTGTGCTACTACATAGCGGTCTAGATTATAGCCACCATAGGAGGACCATCAGAATTAAAAGCACGAATGGCCATTTCTTGATGAAAAGAACCTTAAAAATTACATCAGTGATGACCCCCGTGCATCCCTGTCAAACAACAGAGTATATTATCTTTCAGACGATAGGGAAGATGGGTACTGTAAAGGAAACTATCAGCCAGCGCCATCATGCGGGCAAAGATCATGTTTCAGGCAGGCCAACAGAACAAAGGCTGGCTATGTTGATGTATACACTGAAATTTAGGACCCTTAAGCAGGAGGTATTACCTAGTACTGCTGGTGTTTTCTCTATTCTAGCGTGTAGCACTGTGTTTACTGTCACATTTCTGTAAATCCTCACGGCACGGCACGTGCGCTCTTGTGTGCGGCAGTGCTTCAGAGGGTCGCAGCACTCACTGCGGCTGTGGATATCTTGGTGCCTGTCAGTTCAGCTGTCCCATATCTAGTAAATAGCAGCTGGAATCATGTTGAAGTAAGAAAATATAACTTGAGTCTACAAAGGAAATTAGTATATTTAGTTAGTCTTCTCCCACATTGGCTCACTCCAGAGCAGCTCTTTCCTGAACTATGTTAATGATAGAAGTAATATATTCAATATATTACCCTAGCAACCCTAGCCAACAGAATCAGCCAGGATTGACAAGGTAGATGTGTCTATACATACGTTTAGTATTTCCTAGTTTAGGCAGTTCCTTTTTAGGTACAAACTCAGAGACCTGGGAGAGCGTAAGGCCAGTTGTACCTAAAGCAGCTTTAATGTGGTCTTGAGGCAACGACTAACAGCTCTAAACTCCATTGGGCAGCGACTCCCTTATTTGTGGAGCATTTCTCAACCCTTTGTCAGCTCGATGTGCTGTTTCTCTGTCTTACATAAAAACACTCTTGCTGCAATATTCCTGTATTATTATTGGCATGTTAAAAACAACTGGAAGCAGTCACTACAATTTAAAGACAATATACTCATGTTTCTCGTGAGACACTACATAGACTGTTTTAATTTCTTTTGCTTTTAGACTAATGGCGTTTCCAAGTGACTTGAGTGTTGAAAATGAGCTATGTTGCTAAAAAAGCCAGAAGAAAACAAAAGCAGACTGTATCCAGTGTTTATATGGAGCTAGCTGAAACTTGAAAGACAACAACAAGGAAAATTACTTTTCTGTAAACAGCTTGAAAGTAAGCAATTTAATTTAACAGTTCCAGTTTGGGAACATGATATTTTCTTAAGTGCACCAAGGATTGTGTTTAGCTGGTTTATACATATTAACAAGGAGCATTTGGAAAAATAGGAACTTCAGGAAAGGGGGAGGATTAAGTGCTTCAGAGAGAGAGAGAAGGAGAGAGAGAGAGAAGTCATTTGAACAAGCATCAGTTCCTTAGGAAAAGTGGAGAGAATGCTGCCAAGTAAAACTTGTCAGTCATCAACTATAAGCATTATCCCTTAGATCTGAATCTGCTCACACTCAGTCTAAGGTCATATTTCAGTTTGTTAAAAATCCTGTAGTTCTGAAGAAAAAGCCTGGATTATAAATAATTATTTTTTAAAAAGTGTTCTGGTAATTTTCTTAAGGTATGCTTAACAGGAAGCAATACCAACTCTGACTTTTCTGAGCTGAGTGCTGCATCAAAGTGGTAATGGCTCACAGAGAATGTTCCCTGAGACACCAGGAAAACAGTAAGAAACAAGATTTTCTGCCAGAACACAGAATGTATTGTTCATCTGCAACTGTGATAAATCCAAGCAACATTGATTTGTAGTTTGAGTAAATGCCTTTACAATGCTTAACTATGTACCAGGTGAAGCCGTATTTAGAGCTTACTGTCATGTCAGCAGCAAGAGTCATCTCCTTTTAACTTACGATTGGGGTGAACATGCTGTGGGACAGGACTCTTGGAAATAAAGGTATGTTTTTTCCTGCCCTCAGCTTCCATAGTCCTAAGCTTTAGTGTATGGCATGCTATATTTTTCTACCACCCCCCAGCTCAGCACACATTTTCCTCATGTTGATTTTTAGAGACAAGCACCTTACAGAACGTGTGGGAGAAGGGCGAAAACCGTTGCAGATTACTGCCTTTATACATCAATACCAAAGTTAAGATGACCTAAAAAACAATATAATGATTCCAGGAGCAATATTATATTAAGGTAGCTAACTAGATCAAATTCCTGCTGCTAGTACTTGCTCAGAAATACACGAGGAAATGAAAGGGTTCTGCCATTACTGCTAAAAAAAAAAAAAAA
>VZTL01076234.1:12991-33679 GCA_013400535.1 Scopus umbretta
TGTGCAAGAGTGTGGCATACTACCCACATCTTGAGTATTGTTTGAAGTTGGCGTCTCCACATCTTGGCAAGGACTTGGGGTTAAACAGGTACAAAAGCAAGTAAAATGATTTAGGGATAGAGCAACTGCTTTATGAGAGAGAAACTAGAAGTAAATACTTAAATCTGGACTAGAAAAATGGATGTATAACTGTCATTGATCAAATTTTACAGCACAGTAACTGAAACCAGTAGGAGATTGGTTTAAAACAATGGAAGAAAATGCTCTTTTACACAGTGAGTATTGAATTTCCAAAATTTTTAGCACAGGATCTTATGAAGGCAGGCAGTGCAAACAGAGTTTTGGTGATTTATGGAAAACAGGTTTATAAGCATATACTAAAGGCAACAGTCATGGGTGTACCCAGAAACAGCTAACTGTTAGGACTCACGTGCTGGGTATGTGAGGGCAACAGAGCACAGAGAGTGCCAGGCTTCCATGCATTGTCTAAACAGCATTTTCTCTTGTTGCAAGAGAATGCTGAGCTAGATAATGCATTGCTCAGAGCCAGTGGGACATTTCTTAGCCCTTATGGTCCTCTGCTCTGGGTATCTTTTTGATTATCTTTCTCTTCATAAAGTTTGCCTTGCAGTTTGATGCTCATCTCAGTCGAAAAGTAATGAAAAATCCTAAGCTTTATTAAACAGCATAAAATTAACTAAAGCCATGGACTTTTGCAGGGTTTTCAATAAAACCATGAATTCATCGAAAAATCCATGGGAAGAAATAGAATTTCCTCAAAAACTTCCTCAAGTTTGTGAATTATGGCTAAATTACTTATGAGCCTAAGCTAAGGTTTTTGGGTCCTGTTAAGATTCTGTGACAAGCATCACATAGTTGTCTATGCCTTTCATAAGCTAAATATATGGGTATTTTAATGTGTACCCATTTGAGGGTGTGCTTGCAAAGGTGTATTACCTCTCAATAATATAATTGGGCTACCCTGCAGTGCAAGTTACATCTTTTCAGATAATAGGAGTATGGCATCTAAAAATAGTGCTTTCTCCTGAGATGGACAAATGGATGGATGGATGGATTATAAAAAAAAAATAAATAAAAAGAGAGAAATACTGGAGACAAACTGCACTGAGAGAAGGATATGAATTCATAGACTGTTCAGGTTGGATTTTCTTGTGTTCTTGCTGCCTCCTTATTTATAATGTTCATTGAGAGATGACACTTAACAAGGCATTGATGTTAATGCCATAGGTATTGCAGCATATGTAACTCTGTCAAAATAATTCCTGAAGTCATTCTACTTTACAAAACAAAATTGAGAATACATTTCTTCTATATATCATATATCATCTTTGATAATAATTTATTTACTTTGATGATTTTGAGTCATACTGAAAAATACACATTCTTCTGTTGCCAAATAAACTTCATTGAAAGTTAAAGGAATAAACAAAAGCAATCTTGGCATATGCACTTGAATATCCATCCCTAAAACTAATCATTCACCAGCTTAGTTATGAAGTACACACTTGGAAACTGTTCCATACAGCAGAGGGCAGCAGTGGTGAAATGGTATATCAAGTAGATTATTACAAGGTCTGCTTTTATCATCTTTAATGTAATGTAACTCAACAGTAAAAATAAAAACTATTAAATAAACCCAGGGTTAAATCTTTTATTTTGGTTTTCTTTTTGTTGTTCATGTCAGCATTTATTTTTGTTAATAAGAGAAAATTATTCTCATATGTAGTTTTCAAATTCAGGGCTAGAATTACTGTGGTTTTCTCTTCATAGAAAAGACACTGAACCTCCTACCCTATTAACTTTTTTTTTTTCTTTGAACAAATGAAATAAAATCTGATTCTGAATTAGCAATGGACATATTTTTTCCTGAGATTGTAAAGTGCTAGTTCCACAGATGCATTTTATTATAGATTGCTTCATTACATTCTAGTGGTCAATGTCCTGTTATGCTGCCTCTCAATCAGTAAATTCTTTTTCATTAGTATAAAAATTATTGGAAAGCCATTATAAATTAAACAAGTAGCAGATCTAATGAAGACTGATTGTGTCCCATGGCTTTCCATCTTTTCTTTGGATTCTTCATTTTGAATAAGATGTTTTTTGGCATTCATAACTTTTCTCTTACACTTTCTTTCATGTCTATAGCTGAGTCTTATGTCTGCAGCTTTTCTGCATGTAGGTACTAGTACAATGCTGCTTCTAGCCCTTGTTTTGCACAGAACTTGCAGGAATGAAATATCTCTGAGGGTTTTGTTCCTCTGTCAAATATATTTGAAGGTAGCAAAATTGTTGAAGGCTTACTGGGGTGGAAGGAGTGGGGAAATTCATACAGAGACAGGGAGGGATTTAACTGGCAAAATGTAGCTGATGGTACAGATGTCTACAGAAAAGACGATCTCTCCAGACTCTCTTAACTGTCAAGGAAGTTACAATAAATGTAATCACAGAGGCTAGAGTGCAGTTCCTCTCAACCAAAAGTTTATTCTAGAATAGACCAGACAACTGCCTCTTAAAATGTCTTTCTCTGCAATGACTATATAGGGAGCCTAGGGTGACTTGCCCAGATACAGACTTCCACATACACCAAATTTAGATAAGCTCAATCCTGTCTACACACACAGATCTTGACTGCTTAAGCCTCGCTTCCTCAGAAGATCACACTGAAAAAAAAAGCAAAACCAACCCTCTTTAAATGAGGGAAAAATGAAAATAAAACAAAGAGAAAAGGTAAATAATTGAGACTATACTCATATATGTATCATAAAGGTAGGAAAGAGGGTTTTTTAAAAAAACATAGGTGAAAGAGAATTAGTGGGCTTCATGCATGTGTTAAAAAGCTTCTGTGGAACTATGTATTCTCTTTTATGGAAAATACTCAGATCAAAGACCAAAGAGTTGTAGGCAGGTTAAGGGTGTCAGCTTTACTGTAAAGTTTGTAGTTTTTTAAAGACGTGATTAGTCATGATAAGCTACCCATTTGCATTCTGAAAGATTTAATTCAGCTTTATAGATGTGTTAAAGAAGAGATAATACAAAGGAACATGCCAAAAGGAAGCATGGTGTATTTTTCTATCTCTCATGCGCATATACTTCCCTCTTTCAAAATGATAGTAAAGATAGTCTTTGGCAGTTGTAGCTCAGATTTTTTTCTGCAGTAAGAGAGCAAACTGGAGTTAACACATAGCCAGTTACCACAGTATGCACACAGTCAATATGCCTGTTGCATTTATTGCCTTTAATTGACAAAATTTGCTTGTGGAAGAGTTCTGTGTCACTCAAAAGGAGGCATAGAAACAATGCATTGAGACTCATCACTCAGAAGGTGGGGAGGAAATCCAGTACATTGGATATATCCATTCTCCAGACTTTCATCTGAAGGTAATATGGACTCACACTTCCCTTTTTTTCACTTTGCCACTGGTTTATGAAGAATCTTATTTTTCTTCCTCATATAAATTTGCCTCTTTAGTTGCTTCCTCTTTAGTTCTTTTTGGGATTTCTGCAAAAAAGAACTTTTGAAATAAAATTCTAGTTAAGAACACCACAAACCTCCTTGTAAAGAATTAATTTTAAAAATTACCTCAAAGCACTAATGCTTTGCATACTAATCCGCTTAGGCTTTCTTTTCCAAGCTCATGAGTGCCAGCCATTGACTTGCTCTACTTGGCTACTTTGAACCTTACACTGGGCTGCAGATTGTACGTTGTTAAGTATAAGCAAGTATATCTAATTGTTAATAAATACTCACTTTCAGTTCATCAAAGTAAATTGTGAAACTGAAGATTACACTTTACATCTATGATTTTCCAATGTGTGTGTGTTTAAAAAGGGCAGTGGGGAAAAGGGGGATTAGGATAAATGTTCTTCTTGCATATCTCAGAATCCATTTCCAACTGTGTAAAAGTCAGTGTGGGAGCAAGAACTGCAGCAAGAACAGAGCTGTACTAGGCTTGGTTAGTATTTTACTAAGCAGACAATTTGCTTGTAGCAGACCCTCAGATCAAGGAAGGCTTCTGCCTCTGGTGTTTACAAGCTACTCACATTGAGCACTTCAGTATAAATCCTCAGCACGCATGAGAGTTTGCTCAGCTGCTAAATCAAAGTCCAAGCACTTGCTCAATAGAGAGTTAGCATGGACTGCAATTCAGGACTATCTGAATAGTTAGTGGTGTTGGAGCTAATAAGAATTTGTCTCATAAATATAATTTCTATCTCTTTTTTTATTTTTATTTTTTGTTGTTACAGATGTTTTTCTTGTCCTCATCTGTGCAGATGAGACATGAGGAGTGAAAGAGAAACTAAAAGACTTTAGATCTTCCTGTACTGTTGGAGGAATTTGTTCAGCATGGGGAAAGGCTTGAAAAATCTTTACAGAGGAACCATAGGTACGAAATTGTCGCTATACTGAAGATTGCTATGTTATGCTTTTTAAGACATAACTTACACTTACTTGGGTGGATTTCTAACTGTTGTTCTTTTTACAATCCTTTAGTCTTATTGTTAGCTTTAAGCTAAGCATAGTATCTTTAGCACAGTGCTTTGAAGTTAGCATTTCAGAATTTTCTAAGATTATAATTATGACAGACTCACCAAAATCTGTGTAGCCTAATTCTAAATTAAAGGCCACTGTGACTGATAGAAGTGGATTGGTCACTGAACTAAATGTTGATGTGTAGAGGCATCTGTTCATTTCTTGATTTCATATAGGTGTATTTATATTTTAATAGTTCTAAAGAAAATTACATGGATGATACTTTATAAAGGCCCTTTCCTTAAAGCTGAAAATAATGATGAGCAAAACTGGATGAGTGAAGGTTTTAAAAAATAAGATTAGAATTATTATTGGTAACTAAGAATGTCCTATTAAACAGAAATAGCACAAATTCTGCACTCATTGAATTCAGCAAATTTGTCTTAAAAAGTCATTTTTAAGAGAGGATGCAATAAAAATAATAACAATTTTTTGTCAAAAATCCTGTATTTTGCTTTATCAGTCTTCTGAGTATCATTTGTTAATTTGTACTGTGCGTCCTCTTCTTCCAATTGTACTTCTAGATAAAGCAATATAAATGTGTCAAGTAATGTATAAAATAACAAAGAAAAAAAAAGGCTGATGGCAATGACCACAAATATGTAAACAGAGTCAATATTTATGAAAAAAATAAATAAAAGCACAAATATTAAAGAAAAAAAGCTATTAGATACTAAGTTTAAGGTCAAATAAAGATTTAATAGTGTATCAAAACCAAATTAATGTGTGAAACAAAAGTGCTCAGTAATAACTATCAAATGTTATATTAAAACCAAAGTAAATTCTAGCCCTGGTGCAAGGTCTAGATAAGGATGTTTTAAAGTGTATGTATGTGTAAGTTCATATAAGTATATTAATATTCTAGCATTGGAAAGTAATGGTGCGTGTAGTGCCTTATTCTGAGATAAAGATACTTTCTACTCTGTCATAACCAAATAATTATTTCAGTTAAATGTTTTTACATCTGCAGACAGGGTAGAATATACTTAGCGAGAAGCATTAGTCACAGAGCATTGTGAACTGTTAATGTTTGTTTTTTAAAAAAACACATCTTGGAGCATGGTGAAATGGAAGAAAAGCTTAAGTTATTCCAGTATTTTAAAAAGGGTATCTGTAGGCCATTTCACCAGACGTTAATCCAACAGCAGGGAAAGGCGCAGTAGAATGCAGTCAGTGAAGAGTTAAAAGGCAGTAGCATGGTTAATACTAATCAATATGATTATATGGGAAACAGATCTGGACAAACCAACTGTGATAGGTTTTTCATAGGACTCTAAACTTGCCTGACAGAGGTAACAGTGCAGAAGCCTAGGCTTCCATGAAACTTTCACCCAATTCCTGAATAACTGCAGTTTAAAAAAAAGCCAAACAAAACTACTTTGTGGGATCCCATCAAGCAACATTGATTCAATTAAACAAATCATGAATGGCAAGTTAGTATATAAGGACTTGAAATCAAGTTGTCACCTTAAATAAGAACAGGCTTTCAGGAGGGTATTTTTGGTCAAATGTGATTCAACATTTCTTTCGGCACTAAGGAAAAAAAAAAAAAAAGAAACTACTAAGGCCAAAATTTATAGAGAAGGTAGAAGTTCCACCAGAAAAAATGGTGGAAACATTGTATTCCATAACAGACATTCATTGAACAGTGAGAATTTTACCAATCTAAGGAAGGCTTCCAAACTAATCTAAGGAAGGCTTCCAAACTAAAAAAAAAAAAGTTGGAGTCACACTGACAAGATGAGGGATGGTGCCCTGGAACACTGACCGGATAACGTGGTGGATAATTGGCTGAAAATGAGTGCCCAATGTAGTACTCTGGGTGAGATGGTGAACACAGCTTTAGATACAAAGCCTGAGATGTACTAAGTAGGAAATTCTGTTTTCTTTATATGTGATCTCAGTGTAAGCCATCACTGGAATAATGTGTAAAAATTCCAAGCTCCAATAAGGCATATGGAAAAGTTGTGATAATATTCAGAAAAAAGCTGTAAGAGTCGGTTAATACCCTATAAATATGTCTTACTAAGTGTTTAAAAGTTAATCTCTCTACTTTATCCAAGAAAAGGTTGACATATAATAACGGTCAGCATATGTTTGTAACAGTTTTTCTGCTGTATAGGATGTTTAGTCATGCTGAATTTAAAGTGAAAAAACATAGTACCTGAAGCTAAACAAATCCAACCTGGAAGTAAGACACATACATGTTAAAGGTGAGGATAACAAAGCTCTGAAACAACTTTCCTGATGGTGAGTTAGATCCTCAAGTGAAGCTTTTGATAAGGCCTGAATTTTGTACATAAATGCAAATTTTGTACATAAATGCAAATTGAAATCAATTTTGTACATAATGCAAAAATCTTAGAATGCAAATGCAGAATGGCCTTATTTCAGAAATTCCTGAATAGGGTATAGGGTTTTGTCCTGCTGTAGTGAAAAACTGTGTAATCATAGAATCATAGAATTGTTAAGGTTGGAAAAGACTTCTGAGATCCTCTAGTCCAACCGTCAACCCAACACCACCATGCCTACTAAACCATGTCCTGAAGTGCCACATCTACACGTTTTTTGAACTCCTCCAGGGATGGGGACTCCACCACCTCACTGGGCAGCCTGTTCCAATGCCTCACCACTCTTTCAGTAAAGACATTTTTCCTAATATCCAATCTAAACCTCCCCTGGTGCAACTTGAGGCCATTTCCTCTTGTCCTATCACTAGTTACTTGGGTGAAGAGCCCAACACCCTCCTCACTACACCCTCCTTTCAGGAAGTTGTAGAGAGCGATAACATCTCCCTTCAGCCTCCTCCAGACTGAACAACCCGTTTCCCCAGCTGCTCCTCACAAGACTTGTGATCCTAAATGATCCCTTCTGTCCTTAAAATCTGTGAACTGGAAGACATAGTTTGAAATCCTTCCATGTAACTGAAGTTATATACAGATAACTAAGAAGAAATAATTTCATATTGGAACTATACGATGGAAACTTCTAGCTTATCTTGAGTTTTCTAAAATACATTATTTTCAGTAAAACGTTTTCAAAGGGTGGTTTTGTTAAGTGGAGAGTGGAAGTTATACAATATGGAGCATCTTCAAGATAAACTTCTTCAAGATAAACTAGTAGTTTGTGGGCACAAATGTTAAAAAATTGGAAGAGTTATTTACTTTAAATCTTCAATTGCTTTCTTGGCAAAAAGACAACTTTAATACAGACTTACTGTTTCCTATATAGGAGGTTATAATTAGAACTAAATAGAAAATTCAGGCAAGTGGTTCTTGGAACAGTGTGTGGGAGATTACAGGTACTGATTAGTTGTATATTGTCTGGGTGGTAACAGTTCAAAATCAGCAATTAAAGCTTAAAATACCATCCAACATCACAATGAGTGATGTTGTTACAAAGACTTGTGCTTGATCATTTGCAGCTGAGTATTATAAGGCTTTCCATGCTTGATGAAATTCAGGGCCCACTGCTGTGATACTATCCCACTACCAGATGCTTTAGAGAAAGTTCTCATCTGGTACCTGACAGAGATGGGCTTCAGCCCTGAAACCCAGCATTCTGTGTTAGTTCTAAAATGTATCTACATTACCAATAATTATTTGTTTATTCCTAGTCATTGGCAGCATGGATAGGATCCCTACATGTGTCTTCACTAATAAGTGAAGTGAGCTCCCCATTATTGTTTGTGATACAATAACCTTAATGCAAAAAAAAATGTACTGTAGCTTCCTTCATTTTCTGGAGATGGCAGAAAGTGTTCAGGCAATGAGCTGAGGTTTCTGAGATGATTAACAAAGGAGGAATCCAAGGTCCATGCTTGAAACCTGCTTTCCAACTCACAGTCCTCCATGGCATTCTCATTGATGGTAACTGATACCATCTATATAAGTATGGTCAATAAGCATTGTATATAACTTAGATAAAACAAGTAGAAATCAGAAAAAACATTTGAGAATGGGGTGGAGCCCTGGTTATGCCAGTGCGGTCAACTTCAAAAATTGAAGGACATTGATTTAACAGCTTTTTAGTGCTTAAGAAACAGCAACGCGGTGGGAATTAAGAGAAAAACTGTCTTTATAATTAGCCTGTCTACCCTGTGCCTTTGTTTTGGATTGGAGCAAACTTCAATTTCAGACTTGGCTGATTATGTATATATTTTTAGTAACTTCCAGCTGAATTTGCCAGAACAAATATAAATATTTACTTACCTAGAAACAGTCTGAGTACAATAAAAGAGATTGAAAAAAAATCTGAGAAAGTGTTTCTACTGCCAAATGTTTTGATGCAGTATCACTGTATGTTAAATTAAAACTTTTCCTGTAATCTACATCTATATTGGTTTTGTTTTCAATATGTTCAATATTTTCAACATTTAGTATTTCAATATTTTCAATACTGTAATTTATTCAATGCATCTACACAACTAGAAATGACTAATTCTGTATTTTGTTAATTTCTAATTTTATGAAAAATAAATGTTTGTATCTAAAAGTAACCTATTGTTTCCACTCAAAAGTTGATAAAGAGGAACTAATTAATAAACTACTAGGACAGTAAATTTTTTGTTTGCTTGTTTTTAAATGACTGATCTTCTGGATAAAACAGATGCAGTAGATCAGATCTGTCGGGATTTCACTGTAACATTTGTATATAACTATTTGGTGTGGTGCCAGCTAAGAAGTTATTAAACTGAAGGAGCAGGAACCATTGAGGGTGGGTAAAAATCTAAAAGGTTGTAGGTTGCTTTGAAAAGGGATTGATTGACCTGGTGTGAGGTTGCTAGTGAGATCTTCCAAGATTCAATTCTTTAGACTTTTCTTATACTTTCTCACATTTTTTTTGACATAAAGTTTGCTCATGACATTGGGTCAGGAGTCTACAGAGGATATTCAGGTTTTCATGCATAAAGAATTAGAGATGTGGAGGTTTAGACATGATGTGAAACATAACAGTACATAATGAGTGCATATTAAAGGGTGATAACAAGAATTTCTAGTATGGGAAATAGTGGGTTAAGACCTGCATGCATCACTCATCCACGGGAGTTGTGAGGCATGTGGGCTGTGCCAGCATAAAAGAGGAAAATGTAATCTTTGCATGCACGCGGCCAAATATTTTGAAGAAAGATGTGAAAATTTCAATATTTTAAAGATACTTCATTGGGAATAATGGTTATGGTTCTAATCACACATAGTCATCAGGTGAATTCAGTAAGTGGAAAAAAACCTGCTGAGTTGACATAAGAAACAAAATAATCATCCTGAATTAGGCCTAGGGTTTTTTATTGTTCTTTTGTATTCTTTGCATTTGTTTCATACTCCTTGTATATACGTTTGTGTACAGAGAACATGCAGACATAACAAACTGCTTATATAGATAAGCGCTATTGTTGCTCCTCATGAGAAGATCTCTTATGCACTTCATAAATTGCTTTGAACATTTATTTACAGGAGAGGAAGCCAATGAAGATACCAATATCTCACCTTAATATGGTGAGTTATTCTGGTGTTTCTTAGTATAATACACACTGAACCCACTATTTTTTTCTTCCACAACTGTAGTGGGTTGACCCTGGCTGAACACCAGGTGCCCACCAACGCTGCTCTATCACTCCCCTCCTCAACTGGACAGGGGAGTCACAGTATGACAAAAGGCTCGTGGTTCAAGATAAGGGCAGGGAGAGATCATTCACCGATCACTGTCACACGCAAAACAGACTCGACGTGGGGAAATTAGTTTATTACCAATCAAATCAGAGTAAGGTAATGAGAAAATAAAAACTAAATCTTAAACACCTCCCCCCANCCCTCTCTGCTGCAGTTGCACAGTTTTGTTTTGTTTTGTTTTTTCCCCTTCTTAAATACGTTATCCTAGAGGCACTACCACCATTGCTGATTGGCTTGGTCTTTTCCAGCAGTGGGTCCATCTTTGAGCCAGCTGCCATTGGCTCTATCGGATACTGGGGAAGCTTCTAGTAGCTTCTCACAAAAGCCACCCCTGTAGCCCCTGCCACTACCAAAACCTTGCCATCAAACCCAACACACACAACTAAGCAACAAAAACTACACAACCAATGGCAAACAGATGCTAAATTCACTGAAGTATTATTAAAATACAGCAATTCTGTTCCAGGAACTAGTGATACAAGGAATTTTGTGGCCAACACTGAGCAGAATGAACAGTGTGCCCTCTTGATGGGAAAATAAGAATTGTTCCTAACTTGGATAGAACAATGCTACAAGAATATATGGTGTATTAACTCAAACTGTATTTGCAAAGTTAAAATAGTAGTTAAGTTTGTATTTTCTGTATGTATTCTTATAAGCTAGGAAAAAGCAAGCATTTATTTTATAATCTTATGGTTACATGTGTCCATTCGTTGTGAATACTGGTAGTTAGGTTATCTATGCTTATATACAGATAAACAACTTTCACAATGTATGAGCATTTATTATGATAAAAACCTCCCTATTCATTGTTTGTTACCACTGTTTGCTACCCAACCTTCAAACAGTGTATATGGTACTGCGTTACACGGGGGAGATACTAGTTGGTCAGCAGTTTTAATAAAGATGGATATTAAGTTCACTGTAATGCGATGAAGTTTGTATTTGGTTTAATTTAATTGTTTTCTATCAATACTGGTTCTTTCATTGTCCTTCCATTCTCAGATTTTCCTTTTTTCTTTTCACCTTTATTGCTTCAACATCTGTTACTTGAAGCCCATCAATCACTCAACTATTCCATAACCTATTGTTAGTGTTGGTGCCACCTACAAACTTCCTGAATTTAAGACAAAGAGAGTGAAAGAAACTGTCTTCCCTCCCCTCATGCTGGCTTGTATTCATCACACAGAAACTTATATTTTACCTTTTTTTTTAGGTAGACTACTTCAGAAACATTAGTCTTCTCTCAGCCAACAATTACCATGGTGTTTGCTTGCAATGACACTTTCCTATTGTGAGGAGAATTTCTTTCGAACAACTGAACACCGAGTCATAGTTTGAAAAACAAAAAGTAATGTGAGTAAACACTTGTTATCTTAATTTCTGCAATAGTAAATATTATTTATAAATATTTTATGAAGTAAGACAAATTACATAAAAGGACTTCTGAGTGGTTTTCAAACTTAAGATGATGACTATCCAACAGGAAAGGAACATTCCAGTATGTTTGGTTCAGAAGTCAGTGGCTGAAGAAGCAACATAAGATACATAAGTCAGTTTCCTACAAGGTGAATAGCATAACTGTCAAAAGGTTATTTTTCAATTTTAAAACCTTATTTTTTTCCATTAAGATATTACTTGGGGTTCTATGCTGTAATACTACATGATATTTCATTTTGGATATTTAAATTTATAGTTTATCATACAGAATTGGACTGTAAATGCTTTGGACTGGATGAGACATTGTTAGTAAAATCAGCTCATGCTTTTTAAGCCCAGTGTCTTTGGAAACCTACAGGAGAAGAAACAAACAATATACATAGATTCTGACAATGCTCCAGGACATAACCAAACAGTAGGCAGTGAAAAGCTTAGTAACTTATTTCTGCATCTATTTAGTGTAAAAGGAGACGAGACAGCTGAAGCTGACTTGATGGCCTAGCTACTACATACTTTAATGTTTAGATACCTTAAGTAACGTTAGGCTGCTAAAGTTCCTAAGGATGAACACAAAAGCATTTTTTCCCCATATGTTTTTTAACTTAAAAATGAGCAACATCTTATACATCCTCCTGAAGCCCCCTCTTTCTTTTGCCCAAAATACTCTACCTCCTACTGTGACTAAGCTCTTGATTATAATTAATGGTACTGTTGAATAGTCTTAATGGTTACCCCTACATTCCATTTTTTTTCTTTGAAGCACAGCCAGGCAGTCAGCAATAGAGAGGTTGTGTGAGGGAGAAGTCTGTAGTAAGATGGGGGCAATTAATGAGGTTTTAGATCACACTTTCCATATAAATGAACCCTTCCTTTTTGTAAACCTATGTAAGCTTTCATGCCAGGAATATCTTAGGACAATAAATGTCACAGATTAATTCTGTAATATTTGAGGACGCACTTCTGAAGTTACAGTTCTTAAAACGTAAGAGGCTTTGTTGGCCTAGAGTGGAAGTAATCCATGAGTTCCTTCTGTTCTATGTTGATGTAACTAGATTTCCGTGTCTTCTTAGGAAACTTTCTGCTGACTAACAGGTGAATTTCGCAATACTGAACTAATACAAGGCTTGTTCCAGAGACATGTATTAATATATATAACTCTACGTTAATATACGTAACTCAGATAATTTCAATAGCATTCATTTATTTTAATTCATTGGCAGTCTTAATGTATGTGATATTGTTAGGCTTGACATGTGAGGCCAATGAAGCTGAATAGACTGTGGTAATTTTAAAGCACTGACATTTTTTATTACAGCACTCTGGCATTAATTCATTGGCAAAGATGCTTTATATATTGAAATTCTACACAAATTACATGCAAAATGTAGCCCTTTCATATGTCAATATGCTGCCTATGGCTGTAATTATAGCAATGTGCACACATCACATTAATAACATGGAGGAAATCTGGAGTACAACAGTATTCTCTTCTATTTGCTATAATTGCTGCGATTAGTAAAAGGGCAAAAACCCCATTTGCTTAGTCCATCAAAACAAGTTATACAGTATTTAAGGAATAAGAGTTATATAGGTGCATTTCTCAGCTTGAAATTCAGCAGGATTCTTGCTAAAATGATGCCTACATTCTATCTCATTCTGCTGTACAAATAAAATTAAGCCATTTGTCAGGTTGGTAGAGCTCATAGGAATGTCCTTGTCATTCTCAGAGTGAGTTCTCTGAAGAGTTTTCCTTTTCCTACATAATTTATTCACCAATCCTTTGAAAACCAGTAAATTGCAGAGTGCAGTTATTCATGGCATTTGTGAACGGGCAACTTGCCATTATGCCATTTGGAAATTGCCTTCACTCCTATTCACTAAGAATGGAAGTTAGGATATCACTATATGAGCTTTCTAAGTCATAAAAGATTGCATTTGTATGTGGAGAAAATTTGATGCACAGTTGTCTGAGACCATGAATCCAATCATGAAATAAAAATAAGAGTTTTGAAAAGTTCACTCTTCTTTTTTATGTTATTTCTTCTGTTACTTATTTTCCTGGGACATGTACCTATGCCTGTCAGCAACCAGTTACTCTCTTGCAAGTATCCTTCTATGGTAACTGTTCAAACTGGTTAAAAAAGATTGATTATCTCTGCAAATTCTTGAGCTCAGATCCTTGCTTGATCATGCCAAGGTCCTTAACTAAGTGTAGAATGGAATAATTTAAAAAAAAAATCATTTGCTTATTTAATCAGGAGGTTCATCATGCCTCATGGTTTTGCTATATACAGTCTATCATCATGTTAGAATGGTAAGCTACTTCAGTTTGAGTTACCCCAGTTCTCCAGTTCCTCCGAGGGCTCTTTCTTACATACATATTATCATTTTACAGTAAGCAGAGAGTCACTGGATTACAAGCATTGTGCATGGACATTTTTTTCCACTTTCTTCAAAATCACCAAAAGACATGCAATCAAATTTGAGCCAAAATGGCGGAGATTTATAACACATGAGAGAACAATAATAGTGATGGGTGCTTTGGGCCATTTTAAGACATTAAACTGTACCAGTGATTTCTTTCTGTCTGTGTATCTCAGCAAGTTTCTAACAGGCATCTAACTAGACAGCTCTGTTATTATCACTGTCCCATTTTATCATTCAGCACAGCAACAGAATGGGTAAGTAGTAGGGGAATAATGCTACTACAGAAAGGTTTGAAAAAAAGACCTAGCAATTGATGCTAGCAATTATTCAAAAGTAGTAATCCAAGTGCTGTGTAGACAGAAGAATTCCCTGATGACAGCAGCATGACTGAAAACACAGGTGGTGCTCCGGTGTCAGGGGTAAAAGCAGAGGCTGAGGCTTGAGTCCCCATCAGTGATTTTGCCACCACTGAGAAATTAATTTACAAGCCAGAGGAGGTTTGCAACACTTAGTCTTAAGAAGGGAAATGAATTCTCCTTTGAAATCAGCCACAGTACCTTGTACCAATTATTATCTGTGCTTTTTACTACACTGAACGTCTCCTTTTGTTACCATCACTCTGTAATATAAAAGTTCATGTAAGATATAGCCAGTATTATGTAAATCTTCTCTCAGCAGTTTTCAGTAGTTATAAATCATCAAATGTGTTTTTAAATGTTAGCTTCTCTCAACAAATTGAAACAATTCATCCTCTGTTTGTACACTTTAATTGGATAGAATGAATTCTTAATTTCTATTTGTAATTATATACAAAACACCAAATTATATACAGATAAACCTATTCTGTGTTTGTCTGGAGATTGAGCAATCCCCAGAATTAAATGCTGGAAACTATTCCCTCATTATCTGAGAAATTATTTTTATTAGTGGAACAAATCTGGAGGTAGTTAGCTTTGTTTCACAGAGCAAATTATATAAAAGCTAGCGGAGATGCATATTATCATGGGTTTCTGCTTTTCAGTCACTCATATAAAAATAATTTTTTGAGATGAAAATTCCTGTAATTCTTGTTTGCATAAAGGTGCATTTTTGGCAATGTTAGTTTGATAAATAAGTTTTGTAATTTATGAAGTAAAATAAAAGGTATTTTGGTACAAATCTGAGCGGGATTTTTGTACTTGTCTATATAATAATAGGACTGATTTTTAAAATGCTCAGCCTTGATCACACAAGAATTTGTACATACTTCCATGTACTCATACTTTGTATTTTTGAGAACATTTGTTTACATTTTGCACTTCATTCAAACTGGTGTAGTCAGTTTAAGTATAAAAGTCAATATTAGTTGCCAGTTCTCAGCCTTACTAAAACACGGCTTTTCCTTTTGAGCTCACCACCTTATAGGAAACATTACTGGCATTTTAGAACCCAGGATTTTGTCAATCTAGCTTTAAAGAGAATTATGACGTTTCCATTACTACAGGCTTACTGCTTCACAGGATTTACTGAGCCAACTGAGGTGCTAATTCTTCATTACTACACTGAAGTTTTAGAAGGTGGGAGAATGATATAACTGGTGTACCTGTCGCTGTGGAAATCTGTCAGTCACAACAGTTTTCACTAACTTCCAGTGTAATAATATTGTAATGGCATGGTGACATAAATGCTTGACTTTGTAACAGCATCCCTCTGGAAAATCTGAGTGGAAGAAATTTTTTTTCACTTCAGTCTGAACTATCTCAGCTTTTTCAGTTGGTGTAAATGTGGCACAGAATAGTGGGGATGAAAGAGCCTGTTCTCTGTGGACAGTGTTTCCCAAAGAAAAACACCATTTTTTTATGAAGGTGCTTGAAAAGATTTCTATTTCTATTCTTTTATCATATTTGCAAAAAGAAATAATGTTTTGATGAAAAAAAGGAATTGATGTTTGTGTAGAATTGCCAAGTAGTTGTAGTAGAGAACAGTTAGAGTGCTTGCATGTATTATCCACCGTAATGAAATACATTCTTCAGTAGATTTTATACATCTTGCACTGCAGAAATAAAGTAGAGACTGTTTACATAAAATGATAACTACTAAAATATGTGAAATACGTTCAATAATGTGACGCTTGGAACTTGCCAAGAAGAACATGTACTAATTCCTATCCACCTCCATTGTTACCTTAAGAGCAGCTCTCTCCATAGCAACTGAAAACTTTGCGAGGCAGCAATAAACTAATCCTCTCCAGCTTCCAGAGCACCATCAAGGAATTTTAAAAACATTGGACTTCCAGCAGCTAAATACTTCTGAGGATTCAGAAGGCCACAAAGCTAGATACACAAGCATTCTTCTTCCCTTCAGAAGGTAAGAAAATAATGTTTAGAAATAAGTGCATCCTCGTAACAATGATACAAATTCCTAACTGCTAACAGTAAAATGTATCTAAACACCAAAAGATTTCCTAACATCTAAAAACATACTAACCTTTATCTGAGTGAATGCCAATTTGAATTCAGCAGTTCTTTTTTCCTTTTAAATACTTTCTTAGCAGAGTTTCCTTTAAAATAAGACACACACATATCATATTGCAGTTAAAAGAAACTGAAATTATGTGTGGCTGTTTAACACATGTGCATTATAATCTGAAACTGTATGTCATTGCCAGCATCCGCCCATCAATAAAATGAAAACCTCTTTGTGGAAAACAGAAGTGGAACTTTTTAATGTTTCTTGTGCTTTGATATTGAGATAGTTTATTGTTAAAGCAGAGGCTATAGTATATTAGAAAGGATAGTGACAAGGCAGATTTACAGTACAAAATGTCTTTTGCATCTAGAGTTAGCAAGTTAAACTAGTTGCTTCTGCTGTGTCTGTCTTGTTATTCACTGAGTTCTATGAATGAAATTATGACCTCAGTTTTGTAACTTTTTCATCTGATCATAAAATATAATTAATTTTTAAGTACATCCTGTTCATTCTTGGTTTGTGTTGTATAGCTGAGTTTGATAATGTTGGTAGAGTGTTTTGAAAATAAAACCTGTTCTGTATCATTGCCGTGTAACATAATTACTGCACGTTTGTATCAGAATTAGGCTTGTAATCTTTATTTACAGTTATTTTTGCAACTAAAAACCTGTTTCATAATGGAATGAAAGTGAAAGCTATGGTATTTTTCTGTTCTTATTGAAGAGGATTATTAGTGAATGCAGTAACACTGAAATGAAAACCATACACTTTACTTTTATGAGGAAGGAAGGGCACTTTCAGTCAACCTCTTGTTGGTAATTCTACAGAAGTTTTAAGGCCATGGTTGTCTTAGTTTCCTGCTGTTCTGGGCTGTAAAGCCCTTACAGGCTCCCTGTTGTTCAAAAACAGCTTGTCACTGCAAATCAGCTTAGCCGACCAATTAATAAATCCGTTCAAACATATTGCATTCACACTAATTAAAGGGTTGGGGTTTTTTTCCCCTTTACCATTCAGATTCCTCAGGTTTCGAGTTTAAGCTGTGAAGTGCAAACAACAATCCAACATTCAGTGCAGATCACGCACTGCAGGAAGAGGAGATGTGTTTTCTGACCAAGCATCCAGCTCTTGGGGTGGTATGTTCTGCTTTCATATTCAGCGTGCTCATTGCTGAAGGACAGCCTGGGGAAGAGCATGGGCAGGATGGCAGCTATGCTCCCAGCCGAGGCTATCTGATGGAAGTTTTACGCGTTCTTTCAGCTGACAACACTGAGCTTCACATGAACCGCTCACGAGAACTTGTCAAAATGTTACTGGAGAGAGCTGAGTGCCCACAGCGGATTTATGGCATGCAAGAGGATTGTAATCTGGTTAGTGCTTCAATTAATGAGGGATATCTTTACAGGATCGTCAGTGAGTTCTAAAGTTATTTATTAGAGTGATACTCTCCTGAATACAAAACCTAAACATGTAAAGGATTTGTCATTGCAGCAAAAAATTGTCCCTGCTTTAAATGTTTCATTCTGAATTATTGATATTTACTGTTTGAGCTCATGAAGAGGTATTACAAACATGACAGGAATTCCTTAAAAACTCCCCATGCTTCAGTCACATAACACTAGTCATTTTCCATTAAAAGCTGTCAAGTCTTTATTTTCCAACAAAGATTTTTCTGCTTTACCCTGATCTAACTATAAAAGCATGAGCTTGAATTTGGGACACAGGATTTCCACTTTGGAAAGACAGAGGTAAAAATCGGGGACCAGTTCTGCCACTTTTTTTGTGCTGGATTGTAGTTCATAAAAATAAAACTCAGACAGGATTGTCTCAGATTTATGTGCCGCTTCACTGAAATATTCGAGATTTAAGGGAGGGTTTTGGTAAGCAGTTCAGGTCAAGGAAAATCAAAGGCAGAACAATGAATCTATAAATCCAAATTGAAACTGGAAATAGTCCAGGGTACAGCTTCACAGAAGGTTTGGTTGTCTAGTTCAGCTGAGAAAGTTTTCAGAACTGATTTCTGGTTTGACAAAGAAAGGGACGAGTGTAATAAGATTGCAGGTTCTGGTAGGACGGAGACAGTGGTAAGTGAGCAACTTAGCTGAAAGAGACTCCAAAGGGTTTGGTCAGACTTTGACTAATGTTACTCTAGCTCTGGCATTGTTCGGTGACCTACATACAGCAGAGTATGAATTTATATCAGAATTATCAGGATGATCATAAAGGTGAATACTTTCAGAATATACTATTCTTGGCAGTCTGCCAGGCCAATGAAATGGAGATCTTTTTCTCCTGCGCAGTAGACATCTACTCACTTAATTGGCCCTTTCTGCAAATGCTCCCATTTTTCACATGAGCCTCAATGTGAAATTTCATACGTAAATAAATGTAGCTGCCTGCTATTCCCTAAATGGGTATTTTTTATGAAGGAGATTGTGCAGTTTTTCTCTTTGCACATATTGGCAGTGGATATGTACCCAGATCAAAAGCTGATAATGTATTAAACAGTAATGGCTATAGAGTCCTCTTAAACTTCACAAAACAGGGGTCTAGGTCTTCTTGTTCTCCCTCTTTGTTTTGCTTCTCTGGATTGCTGTACTTTTTCTTGTATTTGTGATGTATTTGTGGAGACCTTGCCCACTGTGGGATGGAAGAAATCTAAGTGAAACAGCTGGGGCTTACTTTGGTCAGGACTTCCACTGTGGTTAGGGTTCATCTTGGAAATTTCCTGTGGGAAGAATTTGAGGACTTTCACCATTTCCAGTAATTCTCAGTGTTGGCTGTGTCAGTAACACTGCACACATCCTACACTGCCAGTGCCACATGAACACAGTTTTCCATAGAAAATCCATGAGAGAGAGACAGCATCTTCAGTCTCATGCAGCACACATGGCACTGTGCTGAAATTTTCCAAGATGATTTAACAAGATTTGGTAAACCAAGATAGCAAAAACCGCGCATGAAGCACTATTCTTCAAGATCATCAAAATTTGAAGCAGAATGCCCCATCTTAGCTTAGCATTTTCTTTCCCATACTTGTTGGGAATAACTAATTGATTTCAGACTCAACTTTCCCTTATAAATCCAGGATTCCAGTCATACCACATTACATTGTTTTCAGACTTGTTTTTCGTTTTTAATGATGTCTCCAATGGGTATTTAAAAGCAGTGAAGTTTAATACTTTTTTCGACCCTTTTTTGGTTTGTTGTTACGTATTGGTCCCAAGGCTCTTTGGGCAGGGGCTGGCAGCTGTTGAATGACATCTGACACTTCTTTATCTCCTAAGCACACAAAACTCATATATTTCTTGCAGTGATAAGAGAATTTTTTCTAACTTCTGGTCTCTTAAACAAAAGATACTCAGGGTTCAGTGCCCAGGTTGAAAGTTGGCCTCTTTTATAGCAAATAAGCATTTTTAAACCAAGGCCATGCAGATGGTTATGCCTGTAAAATATTAGTAACAGCAAAATAACCAGTGATGAACCAATTTATATCCTCTCTATATCTCCTTGAATGTCACTCTGTATGAGTACCCCTATAGTATGGAGTAGCTGCATCTTTTACAGTACACCTGCTTCCTTCCACTTAGCAATTTCCTTTTCAGTCATCTTCCCTGCAAGAGCAAACAACAGCCTCACTGATTACAATTTGTCCTCACTGGGTTTTGAAATGTTACAGAAGTTTTCAAAAATCTTCCTCTACATTATTGTATTACTATTGAGTGTTTGAAAAGGATGGTTGACGAACTTGAGGTCTTTTGGGACCTCAGAAAAAAGAACATCTACGTTCCTCCTAGCCCAAATACTAATGCTCAGAGACATGCATTAGGAAAACTTAGAATTATAGATCTTGATAGACAATGTAGGCAGGGCACAATGGATCATACTGTAATCTAGTTTATTTATGAATATAAATATTTAATTTGGCAATTACCACCCACAGTTCTCTTTTTTTTAGATTGAGTATTTGTGAGAATTTCGTTAGAATTATTTCTATTAAAAAGTAGCAGCTCTCTCAATTCCTTCAAGGAACATTGGCTTCTGAATATGACAATGTGTGTTTGATTTTACTCAGCTTCTCTGTAGGAAAATGAACGAACATACAAGGTGAGCCACACGGACCAACACATCATTATTTGTAGCAACAAACAATTT
>VZTL01076235.1:0-13231 GCA_013400535.1 Scopus umbretta
TTTTTCAGTGATGTGCTCAAATTTGATCTGGTTTCCAACATCTATTATTTAACTTTGATAAATAAAAATAAAATGCCTTACCAAAAAATGCCTCACATATATTTTGGCTTCCTGATTCCTGTAATGTATTCATTTGGAAAGCAAACTTCTTTCAAGGTCATGAATTTAAAAACAAACCAAAGTATTAAAAAAAAACCGCAAATCAGCAAATAACCCAACAAAAGCAGCAAGCAGCAAACAATAGCTGGCTCAGGTTTGTTTTAACTGGGTTACACAGCAAGTCATGTATGGGCTTTTATTTGTTTTAAATTTCGTGCCTAACAATTTCTTAGCCAAACAACCTTGACAGTGTCCCTTTAACTTATTCATAGCAACACACAGAGACATCACAGTGAATTTATTTACATCTCTAAGCATTTCAGGGGCCTACAGCTTCTTCACAAATTCTTCTGTGCTGAACTTCAGAATAAGCTTTGCTGTCCTTTTGGATTGATTGATTGATGGGCCTTTGAGCCCGGTTACTCTTCTGACAAGCTGCACTTGCAGGAGCTTAGTCTGGGTAAATAAACAGGTCAGTGAAGTGAGAAGTATGTAGCTTTGTAGTATGTTTTGTGCAAGCAGGCTATTGTTTCTCCACAAGATTACCTAGAGTGTATCAGATGGGCAGCTGGAACTGGACATTACTTAATAGAGAGAACAGTTTCTGACGGCTTTGAAATGAGCTTGCGCTAACCAAGTTATTAAAGGATAGTTAATACAAGATTCTGAGAAATAATTTGAATTCATGAACTCATCAGGCATTATTTAGATGTAAGTTTTTTCATTAGCATTTATATTTGCCAAGCATCTCTTTTTGCTTTTCATGTGTACTACAGACAGGTTCCATTTCTTTTGTGTCAGCAATCATTGGCATCATGGTTAGTACTAATCTCGGACTCATAATGACTCTTTCCATCTTTAGGTCCTCTATGAGCCGTCTGGAATCTTTGACTAAGTTGATCTGTGAGCTCCTTTTAGGCAGTGCCATAAAAATGTAAAAGTCCTGCTGTGCTTAATTAAAAAAGAAGCATCAGTATCTCTTATGTACAACTAATGGCATTTTCTTTTAAATTGGGAAGAAGATACAGCAAGGCTGGTCCAGATCCTCAGCTGATAATTTACATTTATTAAGGGTCTGGCATAGGGAGTCTGCCTATGGAATTATGATTGCACTTATTTTTTAGTTAATGCACACAGTTTGAATTGGGTACTTCAATCATTGCACTGTGTTTCAGTAATGAACATCATCATTGATAACTACAAATTACAGCTCCAAGTAAAAGATAGGCACATACATATCCTTCTTCAGGCTTTATTAAACTTTTCTGACATTTAGAAAATGCAGTTTGCTTTCCTACTGTTACACATTAGAATTTTAGGAGAACTCAAATGGGATATATTTGCGCTGTGCATAATCATGGTTTGAGGAGCAATATATTCAGGGAATCCATTTAGAAGTAAGTAATTCTTCTGAATGGCATCCTTCAAATGAGGGTGTGTCTGCACTGTGCATGTCAAAGATCCAGCCTCGTTTTTTCTTCTTGTCGTTGCCAGAATTACTCTTCTGCTCTTTTCTTGCAGCATGCAGCATGCTGGGTTTACACTAGCATTTGCCTTCTCTGGCCAAAATGCTTTTTGAGGAGTGCTGTGAGCACAACTAGATAGAAACTAGGGGTTACTTCAGATTGTTTCAAGGCTCCCACCTGATCACAAGGTCAAGAAATTACAAGATCACCAGGCTATATTTTCTATCCTTTTTTTGAACCAGAGGATCAGTATCTATGAAAAGGTTGTTACATGGAGACTAGCCAGTTAAACCATTTACTTACACAAAAGAGAACTGGCTGACTCTTGAGAAGTCATCTAATTTACTGTCTCTGCCTCAGAATAAGGTCAGATTTTTGTCAGATGCTGACATGCTTGTCCTACATTTTATTTAAAATACATGATAATGGAGGCTTTATATCTTTCTCAGATCAGCTCTTCTGTTGGTTCACTGTCCTTGTCTATAGAAAGCTTTCCTGGAAATGTACTTATATGCAATGTTCTTTTCTGCAGTTTAAGCCCATTTTTGCAGCCTGTTCTGTCCCTCATAGATATCAAGAACAATTCATTCCATTTTGTTTTTTGCACTACTGTCCTAGTTTCAGCTGTTTANCATTTACAGTCCACCATTCTTCCTTTCAGGCTTTGCTTTTCTGGACTAAAAGCCAGTTCTTTCAGCTCTTCCTTGTGGATTCATATTCTCCAGACATTTGAATACTTTTTTTGTTCTTCTCTAGGTCACCTTCCATGCATATGCATCTTTCTTGTCAAGCATGCCCAAAACAAGGCATCATGCTTAAGTTTAGCACTGCTGGTGCTGGATGGTGCAATTAGTCATTTGAAGTTTCTTGCAGTTGTTTGCATTCATGTAGCCAATGATGTTGTTTGTCACGCTCCATGGTCTGACAGTGCTGATTTAGGTTCAACTTGTGCCCCACTATACTGCTGCCTCACTGCTTGTCCCCCTCAGCTGATAATTTCTGCCCAATTATATCCTTAAATGGTTCTATCTGAACTGAATTCTGTTCTTTCCCAACCCAATTTTCTAGTTCCTCAGCAATGCAAATCCTGTCCTCCAGCATGTGTATTGTTACTTAATGTGATGCTGTGTGCAAGCTCAACATTCCACCATTGTGTTATTTAAAAAGAAGATGAGAAAAAAAAAAACTTTTGAATTTGGCAGCTATAGGTTGAACAGGTGAGGCTGACTGTTGAACACCAGCAGTAGCTCAGCCTGCCAGTCTATTTAAACTGAGTAAATCAGCTGCTGCTGAGCTTGGGGAGAAGGGAAGCAGCCAAGTGTGTAAGCCCAGTCTGCTGTTGCAACTTCAGTCTGATGGTATAGAAAATAAAATTTAAAAGAGAAGGCAAGCAGATATTTATGGCTTTTGGTTAGAATCAAAGTGACTACCAATTTAATCTTACTAGGGTGATAATAATGAAAATAAATATTTTTTTTCACTCATTTGGACATGAAATTAATTAACCCCCTGGGAAGTATGAGATGGAAAAGTGTTAGTAGAGAGATGCTGAACTGTAAGTATATACCTTAAATTACAGCTGAAGTAAATTTTACTCACTGAAATGATTGGGGTACTCATTTTTAAGGCAATGGACTTAGTTATAACTGCAGTTCACTTGCTAATTAAAATACCTTTGAGAAAACTTTATATTATCACAGTTTAAAATGTCTATATTTTCTAGTTTATTTGGCATTTCTCTGTATTTGCATTAGGAAAGGTATCTGCTGATATTTTCTTTGCTCACTGTAGGGACAATAAATACTGCAACTTGTCAAATAACAAAAACATCTATTAGTGAAGTAGTTGCTAATATACAAATCAACATTGTTAACAGTGAATATGGAATAAATAATAATTTTGAAAAGCTGCTCCTACTCATTAGAATGAAAAAGATCTTTTGCTTGCCTCATGAAGTGTATGCAAGGTTTTCTATGGGGTTTTGCCATATGCTCTCAGTGAGGGGCATCACTTAGTTGTTCTGGCCAAAATGACCCATTCTTCTCCTGCTCTCTAGCAGTACTCCTACTCCTTCCCATCAGAGGAGGAGATGATGAACCCCATGGCAGCACTGGCTGCCCAACACGCTGGCATATCCCTGCAGGCCAGGCTGTGCTGGTCCTTTCCCACATAAGAACAGGCTGCACTGGTGCAGACTGGTGGCCTGTTCAATGCAGTAAACAGTCTCTAACAGTGGCCATAAGCAGGCACCAAAGGACAAGAGGCAACCATGTACATTTTTCTGATTCTCTTTGAATCTCCAGCTGTGTTCAGCTCAGAAATTTCCTGACCCTATTGTTGCTTAATTAGTATTCTGCTCCTGATCTTTCTTCTCATTACTTCTGCAGTCTTCTCCTGAGCTCTATGAATTGCACCCATGCCGTCCTTTGTCATAGAGATCTACCACCTGATGCACGGAATCACCTCCTTCTATTTGTTTTGAGTCTGGTTCCTGCTGCCTTATTGGATAGCCTGTATTTATCCAAAACTTTATAGATTTCTATATCCCCATAACATCATCTTTCCTGATAGGACAGTCCTCATTCATGCCTCGTATGGAAACTGTTCATTACATTTGACAATAGCTTTAAAATTTGAGTAGAGTGTATAATCTGGATCAGTCTTGTCCACTCAGTCATAAATTTATTCAAAGAACTCTCAAGAGGTTTGCAAGGTGGGATTTCCATTTAGAGAATCCATACTAAGTCTTCCCAAGCTTACTATATTTATCAATTGTCAATAAATCTGTAACAGAAACTATACAGTCAACTAAAACTACATAGTAGCTCAATCTCTATGCTATAAATAGCCTCTACCTATTTATATTTACAGTCCAGTAGCTCCTCATGTTTCTCTACACTACCCCAAAAGCCTATTTTAAGACTGCAGACAAATTTGACATCTTCCAGTCTTCATGTACCAAAAAAGTTGACCCCATACATTGTCAGATGGAGGTTCCCTAACGGAGGTTTTCTCAGGAGGTACTAGAAGAAGGGAGGGATGTTTCATTGGCGGACAGTCATTGACCTACAAAATTTTTTACCTCTGCTTAGCATCCCCTACAATGTATGTATGTGACATGTGCTTTGAGTACATGAAGATCACTAAAGTAACCACAAACAGTTGTATTTTCTTCCCTCATGCCTGGTCTTTCACTGGGGTCATCATCCAGATTAGTCATAACACAAACCCATTATTATATTCTTATTATTTAGGCCTGGAATTTAAATCCATGCAGATTCTCAAGTATTTGTTGAGATTGTTAGCTTATTGATGACTCTTACGTCTAGACTGTTGTAAATATGTTGATCTATTCTGACAGCAGCACGGTTTACTCTTTCTTTATTGAATATTTTGTCATGGCGTTACAGTACTCCAATGATTGTTCTTCTGTCACTGTTTTTCCGATATGCTTAGTAAATCGGTGTCTTCATTTAGAGATAGACATTCCACTTCCACCACTTTATTTTTAGCCTTCTAGCATTTGTGTAGATGTGTTTACCTCTGTGTTGATTCTTTGCCTGGTTCTCCTTAAGTGCCATTCCAATGCCATGCCATGCCATTTATTTTGTACTTCCTCTTTATTTCCAACTTCTGACCTATCTTAGTTTAGGGATGAAGAATTTTTGCATTTTCTTTCTTAGAAGTGCCATCCCAAATCATATGCTCTTATGCATATGCCAGTCTTTCCTCATTACTCACTTTTAGTTCAGTGACACACCTTCTGGTTTCAAGTGAGTTTAGTTTCTTTATGGTTTAGTGTCTGTATCTTCTCTTTGGAGCCTTTTTTCCCCCCCTTTCTGTCCCCAGTGGGCAGATAGCAGGTCCGAGGTGAAAAGAAGCCTGACTACTGTAGAAACCAGGTCACATAAATAAAGGGGAATACTGTATTAACTGCACAATTTATGCAAATTGAGCATAATGAATGTAAAAAATGTGCAGAAGTAATACCGTGGGTGTCACAATTTCTGCTAGTTCAGAAAATTTATCTCAATCAGATAAAAGCTTTAAAAAAAAAAAGGTAAAAGAAAAAAAAGCAAGCAAACCACAAGGCTTCTGCTTGCAAAACTATAGCTATCTCAGCATCTCTTAAGGCACGTAAACCCTAATTCAACAAGGTTCTTAAGCTCCTGCTTAATTTAGAAGGACTAGCTGATTTCAAGAGTATTCAACTATGCACTTAAAGTTAAATGCATGTTTAAGTGTTTAGATGAACTCCTGAAACAAGCTAGGTAGAGCAATGAACTTGTAAAGATATTAGATAAAATGATCAAGAAGCTTCCTCAAAGTCATCAGACCAATAGCTGTATGTTTAAGTCTAAAGGTACTAGTAGATATCTCATTTGACTGGACAAAAACCATGAAGGGAACAACCTGAAGTATATAAATTACTAGAAAGAAAATATTAAGGCAAAGCAAAGGTATTTTAGCTTGTCAATTAGATAATGGAAGAGATATGTAAACTGCTGATTAGTTTATATAGTATCTAGTTATGCATAGAGAAGAACTAGACATGCAGAAGAAATTTACAGGGATTGTAAGTCAGTGTAGTGTTAAATAACTCACATATAGAATTTAAAAAATAACTAAATACTTTATAGCATATACACAGTGTGAACTATATAACAAGTGTTTTATTATTTGTACTTTCATACAAGGTGCATAAAAATTTTATTCTATACTATATTATGTAATTTTGCACTGTAGAAGCTTGTTTATTCTTACATATTTTGTTCCCTGAGGTCCAGCAGATGTTGCCATTATTTTGATTATTGTCTTTTGTGTCCTACTCCAAACATAGTCTAATAATGGGTTTGTTTAAGTGAATCCAGTGAAATCAATGGGAGCTTTGCCTACATCAGTGTTAAGTTAGGAGTTGCCTCAAAATAATAATCTGAGATAACCTAAATAATCACAACTAGAGAAGACCTCTTGCACAGAATCTGAACACAGAATAAAAAAAAAAATATTATTATTATTTTACAAGTAATTCTCACATAACAGAAAACTCACATTAGTAGGTACTCATTTTACATATTTAATAAGCTCTTTGAATCTACAAGTAGATGGGACCACATGTTCATGGCTCTCTCTTCTCACATTAAAATATTTTCTGGTAAAACTACTGGGAAAACATACCCTAAGCCAATTTGAGCTTTGCATAAGTCACATAAATGCTTGCATTGGAGCAGAACAAAATACACTTGTCCTAACAGTATGAGAGTCTTAGTAGACAAGGAGACTGTTGGAGCTGGCCCTGACCTTTAACGTGCTCTTGTCACTTAGTCTTCTTCCCATCAGAAAGGCTTTCCCTGAAAAATACAGAAAGTTGTGTGAACTGTTTCTTTTGCCCTGCTGCACATCATTGAAGGCTACAATTTTGTCTTCAGAGATAAGGCATGACTTCCCACAAAGCCCTGTCTCTCCCTGAAGAGCAAATCCTCATAGATAGAAAATAAACACTGGCCTTCAACACAAGGTTATTGTCTGCTGGTGATTACAGGCAGAAAACTGACCAAAAAATCCTCTGTTGTCTTTCTGAGTAGAGAAATACTGAAGTATATTGTGTAGTTTGTTTTTGTGATTGTTTTAGATCACATGTAATTACCCATCTATTGGTGGTCTTTGAAATGAACTCCCTGTCACCTCAGTCTTAAGATCAGTAGGCGAGGGAACTGGTTTAAAAAAACCACAATATACAAACAGGCAAAGAAAAACCCCAAGCCATTTGCTTCAACCACGTAACCAAACTCATGGATCAAAAATTTCATTGGTAATTATGGTAATGAGCAAAGTATGCTGCTGAAACGCAGTGGGACTCTGCTGGAAAGCAGACAAGTTTGGAATGCTTTCTGAACTCCTTGGTGATTTTGCATCAGCCCTTTTATACAACTCTCAGAAAGGATACAGTGGCAAAACAGTATAAAGCTCAGAAAACATCAGATAATATGCTTTCAACACACTACTTATCTGGATTTTTTTTATTACACACTAGTTCTATGAAATCTTGAAACTGTTGATATAGCACTCCGAAAAGATATCATCTGTACTTACAATATGCTTTTCTTAAGATCCAATGGGTAAAAGGGAGGCATTTAAATTGTAGATTAAAATGATTTTTTTTTTTTCTTTTTTTAGTAACTGTACATTGGTAACACCTTAGGAATTTGCAGTATTGGGTATCTCTGGTACCAGATTATAAGTTGAAGAGTCTGTTTCCGACCTTTTTCACTGTAATGTTAACATTGAGCATGAGCCTGGAAAAGAATTGGAAATAATTGTTATTTCCATTATGGATACATAGTGACAGTGGTTATTGCAGTTAACTGAAAATGCATTCCCCTCCTGCAGTAGTTGACTTTAGAATGCATATCTGTGACTGTGTTCTTGGAAGATGGAAAAGATGTTCTTTTACATATTTACTTAAAGAAAGCACAAACCAGATGAATCAAAGTACTCGGTGAGGTTTTTTGAGTGATGTCCAAGAACAGGTGAGAGAAATGTAGCAGAGAGTGGAATAAAAATAGCTGGTGGATATGTGCATGTATCTGATCATCTCTGGGTATAAAATAATTATAAGCGATGTAAGGGAAACCTAAGTATGAATCATAGAATCATAGAATAGTTAAGGTTGGAAAAGACCTCTGAAAGAACTCCATTCACCACCACTCTGTGGGCACGGCCACTCAGCCAGTTTCTAACCCAGCGAAGGGTGCACCCATCCACGCCATGAGTGGTAGGAAACTTTTGTTGTGACAAGTTTGGACATGAAAATGAATCTACCACTGTCAGGAGGGCATTACAACTGCCTGGGGGCATATCTCTGTGTCAGGGAGCGAGAGGTCACTGTGGTGGGTGTGTTTGGAAGCTGGATGAATCAGGCCAGTTGCAAACTTCAGAGCACCATTCATTAGCGATTTGTGCTAATGGTTAGCTCTTACTGATTATCAATCATTACATTCAAACAGATGGTCCTTAACAATCATATCTCACATTAGCTGTGCGCATACAGCCCCACAGAGAGGATGCTTCATCATTAATGCTGGTGGCTGTGGTCCACACTGGTCTCAGTCACTGAGGCCAAGGGATCAGGCTCGAGCCCTCTTTGAGGGGAGCTGAAGCTGAAGAGCGACCTCTTCCTTCCCCATTTTTACATGCTCATCATTGTTGTTTTATGCTCCTTGCCCCCTCCTCAAAAGAAAACAGAGGGAGTTCCTGTTCTGGCTCCACCATACATCTTTCCTGCCAGTGCTGCATCTTATTCTTACCTTGCAGATTTTACCGCTTACACTTGTTTTCCCATATCTTTTTGTGTAGTTACGCTACAGGTTTCCCTTTAACCCTTTGCAGTTATAGATTATTTATATGCACATCTATATGTACAAGAAGCTAAGCTGTTGTACAGAATACTCAGGCATTGCCTCTGGTTACGTCGCTAGTCATGTCGCAGTGTTACAAAGTGCTTATACAGTAGTAGCTTCTCACACTGTTTTAGAGTTCTTAATGTCTGGTTTCAGAGCAAGTAAATATTAATATTATCTTGCTTAGTGTACTTATACTTTATCATTAGAACAGGACTTTGCTTTGCCTACAAGGGAATCTGTATTTCAGTATTACAACTCCAAAATGAATCTGTATAGTCTATGTATCTATATATAGATCTACTTTATGAATAATTTCACAATCAACTGTATCTTTTATTATATTGAATAAGAAATATCATATGAAGGCTATGTTACTGCCTGCATTAATGAGTGAAATGAAGTTTTTTTTAAAAAAAGAATAGAATTTAACTAAAAATCAACATTGGCCAACTTTTGCCAAAGTGAGGGAAAAACATGAAATATGAATGAAAAACAGTATTCCTGTGCTATATTCTTTAATTTTGTTTTGGTTTTTAAATCAGAATTTCAGCCTTTTTGATATAGCAATAGCTGGGTTTTTTGGTTAATAACATTACTAACTTATAGAATCATAGAATCACAGAATTGTTAAGGTTGGAAAAGAACTCTGAGATCATCTAGTCCAACCATCAACTTATTTCAAAATTTCTGATTGTGGGAAACCAGCAGGTAACCGTGAATTAAGGATCTTTGATTTCACTGCAGGGTCAGATGACATAAACTACCACAGTGTTTTATATGCCACCAGAGCCCTGGTGAGGTGGATTATAGACTCATAACTCAGAGTTTTCTTGGGTTTTTAATCTGATGTTATATATAGATCCAAATCCCATACCTTGTGCAGCACTGCCTCCAGCTCCTTCATTGCAACAGCCACAACTTTGTTTCTGCTCCCTTTGCATCAATTCCATGCTTGTATCCCTTTCAACTTTTGGCATGGCTGTACAGAGATCAGCTCCATTCCCTGATCCATCAGAGGCAGAAGGGGCAAGGGGTGAGGTGCAGGATAAGATCTGTTCAGGTGCCACCGGTATCTAGTCACTCATGGATCTATATACTTTCTAGGGGTCTTAATAGCCTTTTGCTGAGATTAGAGCAGCAGGACTCTGGGGTTCAATTCAAGGCTCTCTGAGGCATGTGCTGCAGCAACATTAAATATTTCTGCTACCTCATGCATCCAGATCCTCATTTCCACAGCCTGGTCAAAGGTCTGGCTCCCTTTCTCCCACTCTCTCCTTGTCTCTCTCCACTAGACTGGCCTTCCTCTCTTGGTAAGACAGCAGTCTTTTTCTCCCCAGGCGTCTCTATGCATCCCTATCACTGCATTCCTCTTCTCTGTACTCCTTTTCGTTATATATTTACTAGCTATTTTCTCTCTTAATACCAGGAGGTTGTTTTTTTGTTTTTTTTTTAAAATAAATTAAAAGTGGGGCAGGCATGCAGTGTAGCAGTTTCAGCTTAAATAACCAAGGTTGGAGAAATAGCTAAGGACCTAGACCCAAATATATCTGTTCCAATTGTAATGAGTGATAGACAGAGAAGTATGGCTCTGTTACTGTGAGAAATGTAGAAGCAAGGAGAGATGGTTGAAATAAGTATTTTCAATGTATGGGACAGGAATATTGGAAAAATAAGAATATGGCAAAAAATACTATGTCAGTGAGAAGATGGACTGACAGGAATAAAAATTTGTTACTATACAGGAGAAGAAAGGGGCAGACTTTCAAATGAATGAGTCTGCATGTACTGAACCTGGCTAAAGTACTCTGTTTCCTCAGAAAGAAATTACTGGAAAGATTGTATGGGAGTACTTGACACCTAGAAAAGGAAATTCGGGAACTGAAGCACCTTTCAGAGGACCTGGAAGAGAGGCTGAAAAGTAATGAATGGTTGTTCCAGCTTTTCATAGGCTCATCAGTTCATACAGCTTCTGGTAGATGTGAACTGGCTGCTCCCTAGGTTTAGGGGAGGTTGAGAGCACTGAGCTTCTATCAGCACCATGCAGAAGATGAGGGCAAAACTGGAATTAAAACGGCAAAGTTTGTTACAGTGACAATACTTGACGTGGTGCCCTTGCAGCAGCAGCGAATAGGACGTGATGATCCAAAAAGTCCCACCTGGCTGTAGTTTCCCAAGTTTGCTTCTAGAGACTTAACAATACTTTTAAGAAAATGTACTTACTGGCAAAGGGTACTAAGTAAGCTTTTAATGCAATTTAGTTAGCTATCTTAAAAAAATTGGAGCCTTTTATCCTGTTGCTATGTAGTGCTGCCTTTGCGAATCCAGGAAATGTTATGATGTTTCTGAGGAAACATCAACATTTTCATTGTTTTTAGGAAACACAATACGTCTGCAAAACTGAATTCCTACTTGGGTTTTTAGAACATTTTCAGAAATGGATAAGGTTTGAAGTGTAAAATACTTCTGTTCTTTTTTGAGAAATCCTTTTCGAAATTACAAAGAGGAAATACAATTTGTATAGATTGAAGAGGAGGCATCTTAATGGAAATAAAGAATAACCTGATATTCTAGGATGAAAAACAGCCTTTGACATACTGCTCATGAAGCCAAATGATTTACACCCTCAACAGAAATACTCTAAGAAAATATCAAACTATTAAGTAGTTAATACAAAGGCATTCATTTTACTGAAAAATATGTTTTTCCTGTCCTATTGACTCACTGTTAAAAAAGAATCAATATGTTATTTATAAACAAAGGCTGCTCTACTGGTATCATTTACAGCCTGTTATCACATGCATTAAAAGTGTTCCTAAGATTCCACAGACTTTACTGGGTTTTAACTCAGGTCTTTACCCAAATGTAAGTCAGAAGTACCTTCCTAAAAATCACTGGTGTTATGCTAGTGTGAAACAAATGATAAGATGAACTTAGTTTATGATGTAAGCCAGTCCTGGCTACCCTAATTTCTCTAACACTCCTACTTCCACTAAACTCTCAGCCAGTGCAGCTGGTAGGCTAACCCCTATATGGGGAAATTACACCGTAATAGCATATTTCACCTTTTGAAAATCACACCTAGCCTCCTAGTGGCTTAAAAAAAAACATTTCACAGCCATACAAGTATGGAAGTTGCAAGACCAGCTGCCCCTGACTGTGATGGCTGCAGTTATCATGGGCCTGGGAGCTCTCCTCTTAAAACTTAGGCAGAGCTTCCAAAGAAGTTCCGCATTTTCAGAGCTGGCTTCTCCATGTAACGGTTGGTCTGGCCGCTCTTTCATGGATGGATACAGTGCTGATTGCTAGGACATGTGTGTGTCTTATGCTTGGCATATACCTGTATACTGACAATCTGTTGTACTCCTTTACATAGGTATGATGCTTTTCGGTGCATGCATATAGATAGAATCACTATAAAAATTTCAAAAGCAATTGATACATTTCTGTAATTGTCAAAATTAATAAAAAAGTAAAATAATTACTCATTTGAAGAGGAATATGGAACAGGATACTGTGAGAAGGACTGTGCTACATAAATTATTCTTTTCCATTCCTGCTATTGTACAATGCTTACTTTCTACAGGAATTCTTACCCCTTTCAGTTAAATGAGTGCAGAGGCAGGGAGGTTTAAATGTTCCCAAATTACCCAGGATGCTTCCTGCAATTACGTGGGGTCTGGTTTGTCAGTGCAAAGTGGTCTGACAGTACCCTTCTGCTCAGCTGCCTTCCTTCTCAGTGTCTGCCACTACACAGATTGCACATCCTCTTTGCTCAATGTTTGTACCATGCACAATGGAGTTTTAATCCAGAACAGGGAATCGTTTCCCCTGTCACAATATATATCAGACTGATTAATGAATAATACCTTCTCCAAAGAATATCAGAGAACAAGATTTTGTAATATTGCCTTCACTATAAGAGTTACAAGACTGAAAAAAGGAGGTAAGAATTCTTTCCTCACTTTATTTCAGTATAAAGGATAAAGCCTTCTTTTAAAAATGAATTCATAGACTTACATTATTATGAAAATGTATCTCAAATGTTATCTTAAAATGATTACATGAGTGGATAGTTATTTCGCTGCACCATTTATTCCTGTACTGCAGTGGGATTTTTCAGAAATACTATTTCCGGTCACCAAGGGTGAGGTGGACACTGACAATTTTTAACTTCAGTGATGGTGGCTTGCTTTCTTTAGGAGGCATTAGGGAGTTTTGTGAAGGTGAAATGTACTACTTTACATAATAGAATCATAGAATCAT